>VYXB01008913.1:239169-301140 GCA_013397135.1 Pachyramphus minor | reverse complement strand
AAAAAAAAAAAAAAAGAAGCAGAGCTTATCTACCATTAGCCAAAACCCCAGCAATTCACATTTTAAACAGATGCTTAGCCTGGTCAGCCACTATTTTAAAAACAAAACAAACAAACAAAAAACCCACCACACAAAACCTCAAACAAACAAACAAAAAACCAAACAACCAGAAAACCACGGAAGTATGTCTGGTGCTTGAAACAACTTTTTTTTTTTTACCATTTGTTTTGACCAAGCACATCCTGAAGCCTTCCAAACCATACTGGGTGTGGAACATGTTGCTTAGTTTCTGCTTCTGTGCTGCCTAATTTCTGCTTCTGCCAAAGATGGGGGAGACAACTGAACATATGCATGTCTTTCTTTCACACACCATACGTATGTTGGTGTCTAATTTGGTTTTATTTTGGAATAAAAACCAAAAAACAAACAATCCAAAAGATGAAGATAATAAATTACACTAACGTCACTGCTGCCATCTAGCGGACCTCTAGTCTGTCCTGAGCAGGATGTTTTTGTCTGTGGGTATTAACTGCATCGGAGGAATTTCAGTAGTGACATCACCCTACTTGCATTTAGTCCCTTTTAGGATGTTTGTATAGAGACACAGAAAAAGTTACAGATTTATCACCTTTTTTTTTTTTTTAATTAAAACCAGATTGAAAACCAGTTATCTCACTTTACTTCTCCCTTGGACCTTTCTTTATGCTAAGCACTTCCCATCTGGTTCGATCTCTTTTTGTTTTTATCTTGCAGCATCCTTGCACTGTCAAACTAAATTACTATTTGCAGTAAATTTCAGCTCAAACTCTTAAGACACTTTATTGAAGCATCTTGTTTGCCCTGGTATGGTTATAGTCCTTTTGGGATATATATTATAAAATTTATTTTCATGGGTTTATAGCTGTGCAGTAAGAATTCTCATTGTACTGAAATTTGGCTTATAAGAATCAAAGATAGTGCCTTTTCCTAATATTTAGAAGGTTACATTTTAAAATTTTAGTGAATTTTTTTTATATTTCTTGATATTTACAAACAAGCCATTCATCTCCACTTTACTCCGAATTATTTCTGATACACTGCATTGAACAGAAAAAAGGTCTTACATTATCTATAGGTGGTACATATCTGGCTTAAGGTTTCGATTTTAGAAGTTTCTCTTTCAGACAGAGCAACATATTTTCTTACAGACCTTTTCTCCCACCATCCCTCCCCTCATCTCTTTGTCAAAGCTCTCCCTTGCCTGCTGCCTCCTATTTCCACTGCTGCCCTGGTCCTTCAGACTCTCCTCTTGAGGCAGAAGCCAGCAATTTCCTCATCCCATCCCTACTTTGTGATAGTACTATGTAACTGTTCTCTGTAGAAGAGATCTGACAGCTGAAATTCAGACTTTTCATTAAGGGTTTGTTTCTTTAAGTATAGTAATGATGATTAATTTCCTGACAATTACTTTGAGTGCCTAAGTAAATCTTCCAAGACAACTGAAATGTGATATCCCCCTCCCCAAAAGATTTTCATGCCTATGGCACTTAAGTAGAAAATTATCTAACCTTTGAGACACTCCTACTTAGCACCAACTGTTCTCTGTGAAAAAAATATAAATAAAAAAAAAAGTAATCTGTAGCTCTGGTCGTTTTAAGGAATTACCAAGCATAACATAAAATACAAAAGCATTAACACCTGCGTAACACACCTGATAACATCTATTTGCATTCAAAAGAGGAGTCAAAGGTGAGAGTGATACCATCAGCTTACATTACAGATATCAAAGGAAGGGACAGTGATTCAGCTTAAAGACATCACTTGCTGCAGGCAGTTCTTGGGCAGCGCTCACAGGACTGTCCTGTAGATCACACCATTATTACAAGGCAGTACAACTGCAAGCCCTCATTAGAAAGCCCATAAGCTTCAAAGTGCTTCAAGGAGCTTCTGAACATGGAATGCTTAAAGGAAGATCAGCAGTGACCTTTTCCAGCAAACAACGCTTCATCGTTAAAAAACAACCAAACAAAACAAAACCAACCAAACAAACAAAAACAGCAAAGGAAGTAAATACAGTCTATAAGAGGGGAGAAAAAGAATAAACAGCAAAAGGATAACAAGTTTCAAATTCATAGTTCAGTCTAGCATAAGAGTTTTTACATTTGAGTAGATGCTAGCACAGAGCTGATTCTCATGCTGTAGTCTTTAACAGTTTGCTCATTCTGAATGTCTGGAATTGCCAGAGATAAGGATACAGCTCTGCAGCTCCTGGGCCTTGAAGCATGCATTATTTGTTTACACCTGCTCCAACTCCATACAAAATGCCAGTGACTCAGTTCTGACAATGTGCAGATCCAAGAACTCTAATTTTGCTCGTCTTGTCACTGGCTATATCTAAAAAAGAATCAGGGAGTTCTGATTTTTTTTTCAGATATTTTGTGACAATGTCCACATCTCATCTCTCTGTCTCCATGATCTCATGATTCAGGCTTTTAAAAGTATGTATTACCATATGCACTATAAAGGTTGCTATGCTGTGCACCCACTTCTATTTGCCTTAGTCTGTGGATTCCACAATCTCTACTGACAGAATTTCAGGTGATAGGAGTAGTTAACTCAGCAGCACTAGTCATATAATTAGACCTCTAAAGACCAAGCATTGCTATAACTTGTTCACAGGTGCAAGAGACTAGATCAAATGTTTGAGACCAAGAACTCTTTCCTGGACATATTTCAACATTTCAGGAGTGAAATATCATGGATACATGTTCCTCTTTTTTAACCAATCTTGCTTTGTACCTGTAGTTCATGTAGAAGACCAGATTGTTTTCACCCCTCTTCTACAGTGTGTTAGATCCTGTGAAGGAAATTAGACCTTGTTTCCCTGAGAAAGATCTACCCCAAAGTCATTCATTGCATATGCAGGCTATACATATAAATGTGCTAGGTGAGTCAGACTCTGAAAAGAAGGATTTGGGAAGTAAAGGTTGCCTGAGATGGACCACAAAATGGTGAGGAGTAGGCCTCCACTTAAGTTGTTGACTTGGTCACAGGTCAGAACATCAGAAATTATGGCCAAAGGTCAGACCAAAGGTCCATCTAGCCCATTATCTCATCCCCAAAACTAAGGGCAGATGTCTTGGGAAGGGCTCAAGATGATTTCTGATTTCTTGTTTCACCTTCTCCTCACCAAGAAGCTACCAGGTATCCTCAGAAAGAACTCGTGTTTTTTTAGGAAGGGAAAAACACCGCATAGCTTTGCTGGCACAAAACCTATGTAATAAACTAGTGCCTGGATTATGTTAAAGAATACTAATTGAATCAAACTGAAGTGACCACAACAGCAAGATGAGGCATATTCTTACTCCAGTCAACATCTCCTGCATCAGACCAGTAACTATTTGGATTTATAAAGATACACTCACTAACCATTCTTTCTCTCTCAGATGCATGTCACATTGTGCATTAACTCAGCGGCTTTCCCCTGCCTAAGACACACTAAATGTACAACAGAGGATTAGGCTCTGCTCCTGCTGAGATAGACAGGAAACATTATTTAAGAATAGCATTTTGACTCTTCTAGGACTTCCCTCTGAGACAAAGGTCAAGCAGCTTACCAGCTGCTGCCCGTGAGCTGTTCAGTGGTGCATAACACTGGTGTGGGAGTAACTTGACAAAATTCATCACCTTGAAAGTGATTCATCAGTCCTTCATCATAGTAGTCTCTTCAGAGATGGTGCCATTAACCATCTTTAGGGCCCAGCAGTGAGCCCAGGTGATGAACCATGTTAAACCAATCTAACAAGAACAATTGTCAACTCGGGCAAATTCTGCCTTATTTTGTTTGGCAAATGTTAAATTGATATGACCAGGGGGAAATAGGAATGGGATAAGGAGTGTGTCAGGGGAGCTACAGGACAACATGGTAGCCCAGTAAGCAACTCAGTAGCTTTTTGGGAGACAAATACATTAATGGAAAGAGCTGTAGGGACAGTCATGTTTTCATTAGGTTGGGGTGTTTTTTTTACAAGCCATGCAGTTTATTGATTTGACACACTGTAGATGAACTTCTCATGTCTGTCTTTTGCTTGGAAACAGGCGCTTGTGTTTATGTCTCAGAGAAAATCAAATATTCCTTCTCTGCATTTGAGAAATCTATTCACTCTCAGGAATGTTACGAGGTACGCAGGGATAGACAAATCGAACAGACAAATCCTGTCCATTACTATGCTACAGCACTAGTCAATGCTGCTATTATAGTTACTTCATCTTCTGATTTTTTTTCATAGTTTGTTGTGGGTTTGTTTTTTTGGTTCCTTTTTTTTTTTTTGCTTGTTTTTTGTTTCTTTGTTTTTGGTTTGGTTTGGGGTTTTTTTTGCTGACTACTGCAGCTATTTTTGTCTTAAAAGCAATGTTTTACCCCTTGAAAGACATTGCAAAATGTCACCATGTGTCCTTTTCTGTCTGCGGCTAGACTAGCTCAAGACCTTGCTACCTGAGGTTACCAACCTTACTGGTGAGCTGCTCATGTTTCACTCAAAGTTCAATGTAGGCAACCAAAAAGGTAGAATGGGAGAAAAGGAACATGATGTCAGGGGAGGAGGAGGCTACAGCATCGCAGGCCAGTGGGGGTCATTGGAAATATACAATGTCAGCAGGCATGATAACTGTAAACCTTATACGTGGCATGGACAGAAAAAAAAATTTGCAGATTAAATGTACATTTTTTTCTGCTTTTCACTATTCCTTCAATGACTTTCCCACAAGACATCCCATTAAATCTTAAACATCAAAATTCTTCTAGGTTCCAGAAAAATTAGGCAAATTACACCAGGGTTATGGGTCTGGGTTTTGATGTTAAACAGTTGCTGGGGGATTAAGACCCCTGATACCACAGAAGTTAAATTACCCTGATTTAATAAAAGCAATGTTTTACCTGTGATACGAAAAAAATCTACTTTGAGTATGTACTAGAAACCCAGCTCTGCAGTGGTTAAGAGAAACATGTTTATTCTTTGTTTGATTTGCAGATTTTATTTAGCTTTTAAGGAAAAAAAATTAGTCCATCCCACTTCATAACTTCATATACATTTATAATTTATGCTTTGTTGACTGACAGAAAAAGAATAAACATATTAAAATTTGATACCTGTCCTCCAAATGAAGGAAATATTTCACAACAGAATTTGCATTGTTTAGCTCTGATCACCACATTTAGTTGTTATGGCTGTCTTAAATATTGCTTCTATTTCTTATCCAGGAATTGAAAATCAGCTTTTTGGCAGCATTTTGAGGAAATGCTCTAAGTACTAAACCATAAATCCACTTCCTGTACTCACTGTGAACTTAGTTTAAATGCTCATTGGTGATTTAACCCAGAATATTAAGCTTTACCATTTGTTCCTACAAAACCTGCTGCCCTGCAGGGAAATCGCTGACAGTATTACATATTATTAAGGAAGTCAGTTTTGCAAATACTGGATGTCAGTGTTTTCTTTCATATAATTTTATTTTTAGCAAAACCTTGCTTTTTCAGTAAGAATATGATATTCAGAGAGTAAAGCATCAAAGTACAAGCTAAGCAGTAGATCAAATAACTTGAACCCCAAGCCACAATTTAAAAAAAAAAAAATTAGTTAATTTTGCTTTTATGCAAATGCTGTTTATCTTGCCTGTTGGCAGTTCAGACTTCATTCCATCCCAGAATGTCTGAGTACTGACATGAATGAAATTAAGTAGCATAATCATATATCTCTACCTAACTGCTTGCCTTCTTTGCATAATCCCATTTTTTTTCATTTGTATCCAAATGAATCTAAAGAATGTAAGGACAGCATGGTCAAAGTCAGTGTACAAAGAAAATACATTAGCCCCAACACCAGAATTTAAACCATATTTTAAGAATGGAAAGCCTGGAAGAAACATTTCCTACTTTGAAATATAAATAGCTCTGCTTCAAGTGTAGGATTAGTCCTCCACCTAAACATTTACAGAGGCTCATGATATTGAGCCATTACCACAATGTGTGAGAGACTTTCAGATCTAATCCTCTTGAATACAGATTTATTGCAGTTTTGCCCTGTCTTCAGAGAATTGCCTTCCCCGTCGTGCCATTACACCCCTGTATTCTTCACTCGAATGTCTTTATTTTTAACTGATGTGCAAGCCATCAGTTACTCTCTTCTCTGAGAGAGTACAACCACTAACAGGTCTGGCATTTTACTGTATTTATAATAAAAGATTTTATTTTTTTCATCAAGACAACAATTACTATGATTGCATCTGGGTTTAGTTTATCTCCTTAAACAAGTTTTGTGATTATCCAGAGCATAATTTCATTAACAATTTTACACAGCTGAGCTCTATCATGAGGGAGAAAGAAATGCTTGAAAAGCAGATTTAAGAATTACATGTAATGAATGTTGCTGGATCCTGAAGAGCTCCTACTGCAATTACAAGTAGGTAGTTTCAAGGAAGCCTAAGATTCCCAATAAATTTTAAGCACCTTCAGCTTTAGGAGGGACCATATTGTGCCCTCCCTTCAGGGAGGAGCCTACAGCAGCTTCCGCCTGCCCTTTCCCATTTGCATGGCTGTGGAGCCCAGGCTCAGCTGGCTCTGACAAATCCTTGGGCAGATACTGCTTATCATCCCCCTGTCCAGGGCACTACACCACTTCCAAAGCTGTGGGTCTACAAGTGAAGCATGATTCTTGCTCTTGATGAAGCAAGCCACAAGTTTCAAGCTTCTTGACAGACAGCCTCCACTACCTGCCACTGTCCTTCCTGTCTCAGGCTGTGCAGCTCTTGTCTCTGCAAACTTCAGCAAAAGCCCTGTAACTCCCTTTTCCATGGAATAGCTGCTTGCTATTGCACCAGAGAGCTGCAGTAGCATTCAGCACTGCTGCTAAGGGGTTGCAAAAGTCATGAGGGGAAAGCTGCTCCCCACCTTTCCCAGAGTATGAATAGCTCTAAAGTACAGAGGCTGCCTCACAGGTCCTATACAGAATGCAAAATGTACCTGAGAGAGGCAGAGAAAATAGATGAAGTGCTTTGTTTTATCTTTCCTTCTAGGTTAATCATTCTAAGGAATGATTAACCAGGATGAAGGATGAGAAATTACCAATAGACAGGCCAGGCAGATTTGGATCACTTGGTGCTGCCAGAAACCAATACTAGGTGTTTATTAGCTTTCTTCTCCATAATCCAAGCATTTACTTCTAAACTCCACCTGCAATTAGCAGTACAGAGTCTTAGTAACACATACATTAACTTTTGTTCTTGGATTATATTAAAGATCAGAAACACCAAACGATGCAGTGCGCCAAAAACTGCACAAATAATGAGAAGACAACACAGTTGTCAGAATTCATGTCCGAGGGGAAAATTATGTACAGTATTTAAACTCCAGGTATGAATAATGGCATTATTTACTACAACACTATTAATTTTCATTGATGCTATAAAAAATAGCTAATTGCTGTTACTTATGTAGCTTATGTAAAAACTGCAGAAGTCAGCAGTACAGATACACTGGCCATTAGGAAATAGCTAGCTATTTAAACACTGTGGTTGTCACAAATGAGTGGTTAAGGTCACTCAAAGAATCACCATCAAATGTATTACCAAAAGCAGGTTTAATATAAATTTGTAAAAGTACAACTTCACAAAGTGCTATGGAAAGGTTTACTGTATTACTTACCACATAGATGAAGCATACAAACGAAAATCATACTAGAATCAATTTAAAATTATTCAGTCAGAGACGGGATACAAAAGGGTAAGGGTGGAAAAGAATAAGTGAGACCTTCTGTTTAGCCACGAAGTTCAGAGAGGGTCCCCAGGAATTTCTAAATTCCTGATGGAATTTAGGTGAGGCTGAGTCCAATCTCAGTCCCATACACGTTAGTCTAAAGACTTTAGCTACATTTAATAATTGACTAATTTAACATTTGTGAAATGATTCAGTAGAATTTACTACAGTTAACACAGTGACTTAATTATAGATCCAAGAAGCAATATTAATGTTAGACTTAATGTAGTGTGTTTCAGTCAATTCACACACACAGATACATACAGACACAAAATGTGTATACGTAAGTTTGCCAAGGTATACCTGTTAAATATTCCCCTGAAGTTCAGTGAAATACTAAGGTCAAATGCCTTGTCATTTCTCAATGTGTGAGACTTGAACCTTGAGTTGAGTGGTGGTGGGGGGTTCAGACCATGTCCCACCGTCAGTGTTCAGTGACAGTTCTGCAAGTATTGCAAATTTGAGAGTTGGTGAGCTCTGAACGGCTTCCCTCTCATAGAGAGAGACAACACAGCATCCCACTGCACTCCAGGAGAGCTCAAAGGGCTTCACTTAGAACAGCTGGTTATAGGGTCATGAAATGCTGATTGATTTCCAACCTGGCTGTAATCCAAGTTGGTAAATACTGGAGTTCTTAAAAAGTTCAGTAACAATGGTGCTGTTTCACTCGGGCTACAATTCAGGTAAATAAGGTTCCAGGGCTGTCAGAGGATGGATGATTATCTCTCGTTCCCCTCCTTGGTCAGGCAAACAGAAGTCCCTTGTATGGGCAGTGCCACCCCCATCTTAGCCAAGCAAGAGTTTCTGGCACAGTCAAGGTACACTTCACCACTCAACTCAGTACTCAAAAGCCAAAGCCTAAGTGGAGTTCCCAAAATCATAGAGCAGTCTGAGGATGAGGCAGGGGTGTGTTGCACCTCTGCAGTAGTTTAGAAAACACTATGTCAGCTTCTAGTTCTGTACATAAATAAATCTGGTTGATATAGATGAACTAAATTACCATAGAAACCAATTTATTAACTGGGAACAAAACCTTGTCCTATGAAACTTCATTAACAAAGCATTTAACTGTGACTAATGTTAGTATATTGTTACATATGATCTTAAACATTATTAAGCAGGCGTCTGACAAATTAGTGCTGCATATCTTCTCAATGCCTGTCAGTAAGGTGTAGTTGGTACATGGCTGATCTAAATGAGGTCCTACTGCAGCTGAAGCCCTTGACCTTTTTTAGGACAAATGCAAAACCCATTAAGACACATGCATGAAGAAAAAGTATAAATATACCATTTTCATGGCACTTTACACAGTATTCCTGAATAGTTTCACAGACGGGTTCTCATTACAGCCATTTCTAGTCCTTATACTTAGATATAACAGATGAATTTTGTAGACAGGATATTTTGAAGCATGTCACAGTAATAAAGCATGTGGCATTTTTTCCCCTTTTGATTCTTCAGTTTGGTGACAGCAAGGATTATCACACCAATACAGCATGTAAGTGTGCCTGACTTTCAGCAGATCAAAAGTAAAATCTCAAGATGTGTTCCTGTGGTATTAATTAACATGGAACTGGAACAACAGGACCAAATCCATATCAAGAAAAGAGGTTATCTGCCTTTCTCTGATAGAAATCATTGTAGAGAGGAGGGAAGAGAGAGACCAATATAATTACAATCAAGTTTGCCCATTCACAGCTTTAAAAGTTTTGTAAGCATTTAAGAACCCATCTATCACAAAAAAAAAAAAAAAAAAAAAAAAAAAAAAAAGAAAAAAAGCAAATGCAGATGATAACTCACTTTTGTGAGTTTGAAAACACCAATATGATTGTCTTTCTTAAAGGGACCTTTAAGAAAGCTAAAATTTACTCCTATCCTCACATAGTCTTTTAACCTTCCTCCCACACATCACAGGCTTATCAGCAACTATTTGCTCAGATGCTCTGTGATTTATGGTAAACCAAAGGGAGAAGAATTGCTTTGCAAAAAGTCTTAGGCTATGGAGAATACCTTTAGAGACTCACATGCCCTCTAGAAGGAGCAAGTATCTGAAATATCCAGGCTGCAATCACAGTTACTCTCAACATTCATGAAGTAGCCACCATATGATGTTATATTTCACAGGTATATGATTGCCTCATGCCATTATTAAGAGAGGATGTTCAACTGTCATAGTTAATGATAAACTGATTATGAAACCGTAAAGATAATGAATAAGGTAATAAGTATTTCCCCAGGATGGATGAAAGTGCACATACCTATCAGACAAAATTAAAATGACGGTAAGCGACAATAAAATGAAAAAAGAAAGCTGTCAGCAGTAAGAGTTATAAATAAAAAAATCACAAAACAATTTGAAGGTGTCTGAATTAAGAACATTAAAAATAAGATGCCCAAGTAGAAATACCGCTGAATGTTCTTCAAAGCGCTTTGGCACATAAGGTTTTCAGTCTAAATCCTGATCTACAATATTCAGCATATGCTCTGATGCTTTAGATATTAACCAGTATATTGTGCTGTGTAAATTATTTAATCATGCTTTACAAGCTCTATTAAGCCTGTATGCCAGGAATCCATGTGCAAAACCATTCTACATTTAAACAAAGAGAAAAGCCATTATAGAAAATCTTGCCATCTCAAATAAGTAAAATGGGGTTTCAAGTCTCATTATTTTTTTCACCCTTCTCTTACAGGATCACAACAACAGCTGCTTGCATGATGGACCTACGCAGATATCCTCTGGATGAACAAAACTGCACACTAGAAATTGAAAGTTGTAAGTTACTGGAGGGAGAGGGTTGGCCAAATGACAACTGAGGACTGAAAGACATTGACAGGTTAGGCAAAACCGGAGCAAGGTTTTCAAATACTGTGTGTCCAGTGAACTTGCACACTGAACATACCCAATGTGTTTCTATAATACATAAGCCAAAATATGTTTCATTCACAATATTGATTGATCCAAGATTGTAAGATGTCTTTCAAAATCTCCTGTTGAGCAAGAGAGTTTATTTCTTGATGATTAGCTCAGAGGACAGCAAATGAGTACTGTCCATCTTCAGTGCATAATCACTGCAGAACCTGAACTAATTACTTCACCTTGGTGCATTCATCCCTAACATCAAGACTAACATCTGTCCCACATGGTGGTGGAAGGACTGATCAATTACTTTCACCAAATCTCTTGGAGGTTGTAAGAGGATCCTTCAGGACCAAGGTTAACGAAAGCTTTGTCATTGTCTTTCATGAGCATTGTGCACTTACAAATTTTTGTCATTAACACAGTCTCTATATCCTTTATGATCCTAGCTTTTAGAAAAATGCCTGCTAAAGGTTTTTGAAAAGAATCTTTATTCTGTTGTTGGTCAGACCAGCTGCTGTCACTGACCACAGAGGAGTCTGTCTAAACAAACTGGTTGAGACTACTTGAAGTCCAAGGCAGAATAATTCTGCAGTTTTCATAGAAATTCCATTTTTCACATTGCAACTGTTGCACTGAATTAAGCAATCTCCTTTTCTTTTTTTTTAATGATACTTCCCTCTAAACTATGAGGTTCTAGAAAGGATTAACAGATTTCCCCAAGTACAGTATTTTGTTTCAGTTTACTTCAGACAAAGAACTATTTTAGCATTTGATGGGTAGTTTGAAATTTTAAATAAACAGAGCTTTAGCTGCAGTGCAGATTCTCCACAGGAGCTTATTCTTTGTTCACCATTCAACTCATTGAAGGAAGTGACTGGAAGGACATACTGGTTGTGCACCATATTAATCACCCTCAACAGAAATAGTAGCATGGCAAGCTGGGCCAAGTTGGTGTTCATGTAATGAATATTTGTGTTAGACCAACATGCATTAACTTTTCCTGTATATCTGCTTTCATTTAGCCTGTCCCTATCTCCATTGCCCTGAGCTGACTGAAGCACCACTAACCCACACCCCTGTGTAGGAACACATATACAGGCATTTTCTTCTCGTTCCTAAGAAGCAGAGGCAGTAGGCAATTGCAGCTTCCTTTTCCTTGCTACCCATCACCCTAATGATCTCCCCAGTCACTTTCTCATAGTTCAAAACTCTATCTGAGTGTTGTAATGCACCACTTCACAGGAGCTAAGAAGTTGCTTGTTAGGATACGTGGCTGTCATCCCATCCTTGGACTTTGCAGTCCCCTGCATTTTTTGGCACAAACCAGTTTTCTTGATGTTGTTTGCTGCTGTTTAGCTCATCTTCTGCCTTAAAACTATTAAGACATTCAGTGGGCATGCTTGGGGAATGAGTTATGTATTGTTTTTCAAAATAAAGTGCATAACACATCTCCTCAGTAACTTTTCTACCTGATCAGCAGAGGAACCGGATATATACTGTACTACAGCAATCAAAATGGGTGATGATACTGAAGTTGCCTTCATACTGAATTCATACCTGTATTATTTGCTTAGGAGGTAGTTGATTTGAAGTCTCCATCCCAATCATGACCGAAACTGATCAAAGTACATAAGCATTTATCAGCTAGCAACCCAAATAACAAATCCAGATGGACACTTGACCAGTTTATACCTCTTTATTTACAAGCTTTCGCATAAATGAATCTTTTTAGGGATAAAGGTTCAGTGAGAATTACTATCAGTGAGACCTCATCAAGAATCGAAATTAGGATCAGACGTAATAAGCAATTAAAATGCTAACACAATCAGGGATGAGAGAATACCATGTCAACCATGTGGCCAGTCATACATCCCCAAAAGAAAATTTTTTTTCTGACCTTTTGAACACCCATATAAATAATTCATGTCTCCAGAGATACATATGTTAATACTTGTTGAGCTGATCACAAATTGCCAACAGGTCAAAAATTGAGAGTGAATTACTTCTCGTGAGTACTTAGGTCAGTTCTACTGTCAGCTGAATGCTTTTCCAAAAGCACAGACATGCTTACCTCCTACTGAAAGCCCACATTTATGGGCATCAGGGCACTGGCATCTTTGACAATTCTCCACCTAAAATACAACTTGTATTGTACCACAGCTCTTCTCCTCTGCACTTCTAAAGCTCTTGAAAATTATTGATCATACATGTAAGAACAGAGTTCTGAAGGGCATGCTGACTGCTTCTTTCTTAGGCATTTGAGTATGAGTAAGCCAGTTGTCCTGAGTACTCTGTACTTAGTATTACCCACTAATCCACTTGAAAGTTAAGAGGAGGCAGAATGGAGAGGGTGATTAAAGAGGTGATAACCATGACACTGCTTCTCTGCTCATGTCACGTGTATTAGGCATGTGGTGTTTCCTTCCATGACAGAACTGGTTTATAAGAATTCCACCCTTAAGCTCTCCTTCCAGCTTCTGCATCACTTTTCAGCTATTAAGCTTTCTATTGTGCCAGTATACAAATGTTCACAGAACGAGGATGAACATAAAACTATTAACATTTTTTTGATTAAAAAAAATCCTCTGTGGTAGAAAGGTTTGCACACCTCAATTTTGGAAGAGACAGGAATTAAATAAACCCCAGGGGAGAACTGATGCTAAATAAAAGGGCCAGAGAAGGTGGTACTGTAATCACTAAACAATTCTGAAACAGTCAGTGTAATAGCAAGCAACATTTCTCACCTCTAGACAGATCCTGTGCAGTATGGGCACTGAAAACCATTTTCAAAGCACTGGAAAGTAGTTTTGTTCATTTTTGTAGTCTGTACAGTTATACGGCTTAACCCATGTGGCACCAGCTTCCAGAGCAGTACTATTGTACTATGAGAGTTGCAGGATTTCCTTCATTCCTAAAGGATGGCAGGCAGGTGGCTTCTGAGCAAGTCCTTTT
The DNA here is from genome assembly GCA_013397135.1 of Pachyramphus minor. Classification (NCBI taxonomy): domain Eukaryota; kingdom Metazoa; phylum Chordata; class Aves; order Passeriformes; family Tyrannidae; genus Pachyramphus; species Pachyramphus minor. Next base: position 287,536 of record VYXB01008913.1, on the reverse strand, counting down.
TCTGTCACAGGGTGCTTCCCTACCTCTGAAACAAGCAAGCTGGGGACACATTTTCCTCTCCAAAATCATAGTGCTCCCCAGTGCATCCACAACAGCTCTGCAGCAGTGCTGAAGCAATGCTGAAGTACACACAACCTGGCCCTCTTTGAGTTTCCCTCTGTTTTTAAGGGTGACTTACACATGCTGCAGAAGGAGCACGTTCCAGAGAAACCAGGAAGTCCCACATATTAGTTGCTCAAAGAATAGATGAATATCACACTCTTTGCAAGCAGAAAGGCAGTGAGCCATTTCACCTCACAGGGATGCTGTGGAAATTAGCCAAAAACAGTCCCTGAAAATCAAAAATACTAAGAATTGTTCCTCAGTAATACTTACTACCAGTGAACAATTTCAGGCATTCCGAATTGCAGCAAAAAAATTGTGTGACACGGGAATGGAAAAGAGCACAAGGAATCAAACACTGCCCTATTATCAAACCTCCCCAGCAGTACAGCTAAGGCGTGGATAATGTATGCCTATATTGAGCCTGCAGATTATTTTCATTAAAAAATTGCACTTCCAGCTTTCCTGAAACTATCTTACAGGACTGGAGAAGCCATGTATGCACGGCTGTCAACTAGAGAATTGTATATATTTAGGAGGAGAGCATTTTGGCTGCATGTGTTCCTTCACACACATTTTTCACAGCTTTACTTAAGCAGTTCACCTTATTCCAAATTCTGCAGTGGCAGATCTGCATACCATATCAGACCTTTTACACCCGTTCCAGTGCCTAATACCATGATGGCCACTGGAAACTTCTGTGTACAAAATCAAGGGATTTTATAACTGGAACTGCTTCATCAGCAGAGCTGGGATCTGTAACAATCCTTTTCTCACAGATTAGCATATACTGGGAAAGAGGAGACTTAATACTTGGCTGGAGGCTACATAGATTGCTTGGCACTCTCACATAACTTCTGATGGATGTCAGCTTGGCAATTTAAGATGTTAAATTCCCCAGTTGTTAATTCTGCCGTACCAGGTAGCTTCTGACAAGGGCTACAATTGCTGTGGCAATTCAGAACCAAGTGCCTTGGCACAAGTCCGCTGTCCCTGGCATCAGCTATGACAGTCTGTGGACTGGCATGGGTGAGATGCTGACACAGATCTCAGCTGATAAAGGAGCAGACAGAAGAAGGAGGCAAACAACCAGGAACATTAGCATGACACTGCTACAACTATATCTCCCAGAGCTTGTCTGCTTTTACACCCGCTGCACACAGCTGCCCCACTCAGCATCCCTGATTACAAATACAGGTGCTGACCTCATCACACTACCTACAAGATAAGGCAGATAGTGTTATTACTCTAATACTCTTTGTCCCTCTGAGGTCTCCAGTATCGTAATCACAGCATGACCTTGTGGACTAAGCTTGCACCTGGCTTTCACTCATCAGAAATTAATGGTGTGCCAACAGCATCACTGACAATAAATTAAATCCCCATTTAGGGTTTTACCTTCAGCATTTCCCAGACTTCCATGAAATATGTTTCACTGTCACAGAAGAGGGAGGGTCAGGCCGGTCTCCAGTTTGGCAAAGTTATTTACTTATTGGCAAGCTACTATGTGTTTTACTATAGGTCTGGGCAGATTATCAGAACTGTCCTTTGGTCTCAAAAATCTGTGTTTCTATGACAACTGGAAAGCTGCAGGATGATTCAGGGATCGACACTGCAACACTCACCCATGCATTAGCCTTGTCAGCAGCACTCTTAGAAACCACTAGTGTGACTGAACTGAACAAGCTCACAGAAACCTGAACAGATACAGCTGGGGAAAAGAGGAAGATTTATTTAGTTAGATACAATATAAAAAATGGCAATTCTGCCTTGATTCAACTGGTTTTTTGGCTGTCCCTTCTTCGTATAGAAATAGATCTAACACTAAATATATGCAATGCTTCGATGAAAGCGCAACCAACTTAGAGTGATATTACAGTAAATCAATAAAATGTTCCACTCAAACCTCTACATAGTTTGTTGTCAGAAAAAAACAACCGTGTTCATACCTAAGCATTCATTATCACCTTTGTTGGCGCAAAGCCACCTGACAGAATGAGATTTGAACAGATTTATCACAGCTCCCTGCTTGAGACAAGATTGCATTGATCCAGGGTATGATTGCATTTAAACTACCAAGGGTGTAAGAACCTACCCCTCAGACAAATAGGGATATCTTTTTAGAGATGAAAAACTGTCTTAAATCCAAGATTTCCTATGCAGCACTTCCTTTGCTTGTCTGCAGGCACCAGATATCTAGTAATTTATTCATGCCTGGCAATAAAAATTCACTAATGAATATTATTGTTCTGGTACCAGAGGCTGCAAGATCTTTGAACTGGATCCACTTATGTATTTTCCCTAAAGTATCCAAAACCACCAAAAGGGCATCTGGTCTCATCCTGTTTCTCCTCACGAAGCATATCAAATTGCTTCCACAGAAGGCATAATTTCTCCCTTCTCAATGGAGCTTGTTGCTCAGAGTATTTTTAAAGACAGTTGCAAGGCTCCTTCCCAATTAACAAAGGGGAAAAAAAGGCTGGATGACCAACCTAATACCTTTTTCAAGAGCCTCCATTTCTGATGTTCCTAATGAGGGTAGCTCTCCCCCCTACAGTTGCTTAGCTTTTGCCACATCTGTAAATGATGAGCTTCTCTCACCTATTCCCTGTCAGACTGCCCCTGCTCCCCCATGAGACCTGTCAGCCATAAACCTATGTTCTGGCGTATGTTGCTTCCCATGGGCCCTGCAAACCCTGGGGAGAATAACTCTCATTTTCTCCACTTTGATTTGTGTCTGGTTATTACAGCATAGCACTGGGAATAAAAGCTCTCTTCTGCTTCTGGCCAATTCCTTTAACTGTTCTAAAATACATACTCAGCCTTAAATTTCTTTCAAACTTGGTGGACTAAGACAAGAGAGAGAAGTATGAGTTCCAAAACTCAGATCACTGAAACAGGGCATCTTTCTGAAATGCGTAACTATCTGATTGCAAAAGGCAGAAGGGTTCCAGCCTGTTCATCTTGGCTTAATCTGCCATGTCTAAGTGATAGGATGTTCTTAGCAACTCATCCCATTCACAGCGTTCACAATTCACCGGTGTGCAGGTGAGTCTCCACCCATGCCTGCTGTACTCCCATTTTTGCCTGTGCTGTGACATGCACAAAATGCCTTATTTCACAAAGACTTCTATCTGGATCAAATGCCAGATTCAAGTGACTATCTCCCACAAAGCCTAGCAGAAAAATAGTTAACAGCAGAAAATAGAAAACACACTTTATTATAACACACTCATAAAACAAGCAAGACAGTACCATGGGAAACATCCAAGCAAGAGCAGGAATGGAGATCAGCACAAAAGGCTGCAGAATTTACCCCATATACTGCCAATTGGGACAACAAAGTGACTACTCTCTTGCCAACACATTTTGCAATTTAAAACTCACTTTAAAAATTTCTTAAGATATTCAGATAATACACCCTAGGTTACTCAATATACCCTGTGCAGAATACACACATGGAGTCTGTATCATTGCAAATACACTCTCAGAAGGATCAGCCGTGGAGACTCTGCATGCACACAACCATCTGTAGATCCACATTAACTTCTGACATGCCATCCTTCTGACATGCAAAGAACATGCTGGCAAAAAAACAGAAGAGTTTTTAAAGTTACAGCATGAGCATCCACAGCAGCAGATTTAAGCATCACATGAACAGAAAGACTAGCAAAGTGCTATGAAGCTGAGCAAGTTGGTTTTTAGATACTCTGACAGGCAGATTCACAAATAGCTTGTTGATACCAAAACTGAGAAATTAGCCAAATAGGATTGCATTTTTGCGCTTTTTTTCCCCATCAAAATTTAAAATGTATTTTTGGCTCAGTTTAAGCCATTCCTTACCACTCATTTCTTAAGTCAGTCACTAAGCTAAAATAATTCATTCTTCACAGCACACTAGTGTTAAGCCACAGCAACTGCTCTGTTTCCACACTTTGGGAAGATTTCTTTCCCCAGTGGATTGTAAATCAGTTATGTTGCTTTCACGATGCATTTTTACACCACACACAAATTTACAAGTTACTCAGATGCTGATAGTACAGTCTATAAGACTTTGCCTTTTCAAAAAGATGGGTAGACTGTCTTTCTATGGATGCATAGGTTTAAATAGCAAATATTTGACATTTGATTATTCTAGTACATGAACATATGAAATTAGTTCAGTCTGGTATATCTTCAGCAGTTTTCTATTGCACACAGAGAAATGCAGTTATTTTCACCAACTGTTCTTCTCATTATGCCATCTCAGTAGCCTCAGAGGAACCGATACAGGACCCAGGCTGTCCCCTGGTGACCACAGAGGACACAAAAGCTGGAGCCAAGTCACTTCTCAGCACAGTCTCATCAAGTCTCAGTCTTCAGTCTCCGGCAGCCCCCAGGCCAGGGGAACAGCAAAAGGAAAAACCAGGCTTGTTTTAAAAAAAATTAAGGGTTCACTTAGGCGAGGGGCTGATTTCTCCAGAAGCAACTGTGGTCTTAGATGAGTGTATTTCTGCAGTCAGAGCTGAAGGAAAAATGATCTATCCAGCTGCTCATATCACAGTCTTTGAAGAGCTGGCACACTGTGCTTTGAGATAATGCAATTGTCCTAGAATGTCACAGCCATAAGTATAGTTTATGTTTTTCCTTGTCTTCTGCCAAGATGTGAATTGCTGTATAAAAGAAGACTGGTACTCATGGATTCACTTCAATTTGTGAAAATGAAGCCTTGCCCCAAATGCACTGGAGTTTACAGATATTATAAATCTTGAGAAATTATCTGCTCAGTGCCTATCCAGTCTCTGTTTTGATCTATACCTGTGGTTCCTTGATGCTGCAGTAATACAAATAACAAAACATAGTGCCTCAAATCTCAGTGTGGGAAGACGACTTACCTGACCAGGGACAGCGTTGATATGAAGTAGTTTCGTTAAGTGGCTGTATACTCACATGCAAGTCCTCCAGCCCTAGGGAAACCACTCTGCAGAATGGAGAACAGAATTGAGCCCTTCAGATAAAATTCTTAATGCTTCTTCCATGAGCTTTCTCCTACCACTTCTATCAGCTTCATTTATTTATTCCCCTTCCTCATAAACTTATAGCAACAAACACTAAGTGCAAGAGTAGGCTGTACAGAGACACACAGGTTGTTAGAGCAAACCACGGTGTGTGGGAAACTTCAAGAAAACAGAGCATTTCAGTTGTGTTTGAAGACTTCATTCATATTGATACAATTTTTCATTGAATTTATCTTTTCTGGTGATTGGCAGCCCTTAATTCATCAGGAATTCAATCTTCATGGAAATAGCAGCACCAAGTTTCCCAGACTGCCAGCTCAGATCTCCCTGGCCATGCAGGAAACATCTGTGCAGAGACATGCATGTTTGTCTCGCTCAGTCTTTCAAATACATGTTACCATTTGAGTGCAAGCCTTATTTGTAAAAGGGACAACTGTCCACCAGCATGTAGATGAAAACTGAATTAGATAATGATTCATTTCACATGAGGCACTGGATCTAGGATCAGGGCTGCATAGCTATAGTGCTGATGTCCAGGGAAAATGGAAAGGCTGCATGATAACTCTAACTACAGATCTGAGCTACTGAAGTAGCACCTAAAGGTTGCTAGATTGTTATCCAGTGTTGTGATCTGTTCCTGCTGGTGAGGTGCAATTTTGGCTAATAATCTCAGTGACTTAACTCAGAATATATGGCCAGTCTCCTATCTCCAATGCTCATGTGGCCAAGCTCCTCCATTGTTATTTATTTATATTCTGTAAAGTGCCTGTGTAAGTACAAATACAAGCTGGGTAGAGAATAGATTGAGAGCAGCCCTGGGGAGAAGGACTTTTGTTGATGAGAAGCTCAACATGACTCAGCAACGTGCATTCCCAGCAGAGGAAGGCAACCACGTCCTGTATTAAACCACAGCCTGTATTAAAAGCAGTGTGATCAGCAGGTCGAGGAAGGTGATTCTGCCCCTCTACTCCACTTTTATGAGACCCACGCTTGAATTTGGTGTCCAGCTCTGGGGCCTCCACCATAAGAAGGATGTGGACCAGCTGAAGCGAATCCAGATGATCAGTCACCAAGCTGATCAGAGGGCAAGAACACCCTTCCTATGAAGACAGGCTGAGAGAGTTGGGGCTGTTCAGCCTGGAGAAGAGGAGGCTCCAGGGAGACCTTATAGCACCTTCCAGTACCTAAAGGGAGCCCTAAAGAGAGTTGGTGAGGGACTTTCTACAAGGACATGTACTGACAGGACAAGGAGAAATGGCCCAAACTAAAAGAGGATATGTTTAGATTGAATATTAGGAAAAAATTCTTTACTGTGAGGGTGGTGAGGCACTGAAATGGGTTGCCCAGAAAAGTTGTGGGTGCCCCATACCTGGAAGTGTTCAAGACCAGGTTGAATGGAACTTTGAGAAACCTGGCCTAGTGAAAGGTGTCCCTGCCCTTGCGAGGGTTGGGCAGGGTTGACAGAGGAACTAGATGATCTTTAATCTCCCTTCCAACTCAGACCTTTCTATGATTGTGTGATTCTATGATGCTATGATCACTAAATTACCTATGGAGAACTCTTCCTGAGAAAACAAACTTTATTTAAATTTTTGCCATCTCTAATCCAAACCACACAGACCATGACACTCTTCTTTGTGTTCACATTTAGGGTCCAAGCAACAGAATCTGTAATTCAAATGTTTCACACACTTACTGTGGCCAGAAATATGTATCAACAAGATTAGGCACACAGAAAACTATGCAGCATCTCTCGATTAAAAGACTCTTCTCCCTCTATGAGGCACCTGCCCCTCCATTACACCTTGTATTAGCCCACTGATGAGTGTATGCTGCCCATCTGCCTCCCTCCACACAAAACTGCAGATACCAAGCAGACTTTATACATCAACCACCTAAAAAGCCTGTTCGTTGACATGAGGCACCTGCCCCTCCCACAAAAATACCCTACTCATTCTTCAGTGCTTAGGGAAAACTGGCAACCATAGCAGTATCTCAGATACCTTGATGTCCAAGAAAGCATTCATCATCTTGGTGCAGGACTGCACTCTGCTCCTGAACTCAGCCTGTTCATTGCACAAGGGAACATGGTACTTTTCAGACAAGAATTTCTCCCCAGCAAAGTATATCAGTTTGGTAATGTGAAACTATTTGCGGAAAATATGTACACAGAATATGTGGAGTACATGTACAACACAAGTGCATTGCAAAATATACTTTCTAAAACAAGTCAATATTTCATTTTCAAGAGTTAATGTAGTTTGTGTGTTTATTTGAAATTAATTTTGTTTACAAAAGTATTTTTTCCTCTCAATTATTGTTAATTTTGTCTGAATGAAAATTTTAATGTAGCTCAGTAAAACTTTAAATCTTTCTACAATTGTTCATGATTTGAAAATTCAGCTACTTACATAGTCAGAGTAGTGAGTGATTCTATATTGTGGGTTAACCCCAACTGGCAACTAAGTACCAAACACTCCCCCCGTCCCTTGGTGGAGAGAAGAATCAGAAAAGAAAGGGCAGACCACCATGAAAACTTCATTCTTGTTATTTATCTAAAAAGCACAAGTACAGTGACCTCATACTTGCCTCCATATTTACCTATCTGAAAAATCTACACACCTGAATTAAGTAATAAAAATGTACTCATATAAGACATGCTGGCATAAGTAAGAAATACAAAATGTCCTGATTAATCTCCAGTCTGAGTTCCGTGGAAAGCTGAGACCCTACTGTCTTGAAGAAGAGCAGGTTTTGACCTGACCCACTGCAGCACCAACCAGATGGACCTGGATTTCAAATACCTTTTTTACCAAGTACAACAGCTTTATCTGAAATTGGGTGAGTCTGCCTGGCAACAAAATGAGAGCACTTAGAAGTAGATCTTAATTACTCAAATGAAATAAGTGCTCAAGGGCAAGATGTGTTTACAATACGAGCAGACAAAACTGTGTACCATGCAATATTGACTGAACTAAATTAATTGAATGCTAAGCAGCTGGACCTCTGCTGCTAATGTTTACATAATGTGCTTATAAATAGTGTTGTTCCCTTTTTAACTTTGTAAAGAAACTCAAGTCAGAAAAAAACTTCCATGGTTATGGCTCAGACAGGGATAGCCAGCTATTGTACAGCACCTCAGATGAGACAGAAAGAGGAAGAAACTGGGAGCTGAAAAGAGTAATTTGCATCGGACTTATAAAGTGTACATAAAATGTGCTCCTGACAGCACTGCAAGTAAATTACCTTTGTCAGGTTCATGTGAAGGTGTAGAAGTCCTTTGAGTTGGAAAATGAGGTGAAGAACTGCAACACTGGGCTTCCAAGAGAGGTCAGGTCTCTCCCAACATATTGATGTCTTTCATCCTGATTCCAGCACTTCCAGGACAGTCTGGTACCAACAGCAAATGAACAGGATGCAAGACAAGGAGAATATTGGGGTTACCTCCTCATACATAGCTGCTGCCCTAATCACTATTGACTAGCCCTTAGACAGGAACACGATAGGGTGACTTCAGAACTTTGGTGGTTTCAACCCCACAAGAGAAGAGGATCCAAGCAAAGAAATGAGACACGTGGAAGCGATTAAACAAAGAGATCCTCAGGATATGTAATTACCAAAGTAACTGACATGCCATTTTAAAACCTCATGCTTCAGAACCACTCACAAGTATCTAGTCTAGTCAGGAACACATAGTGCACCACCTGCTTTGCAAAAAAAAAAAAGTTAAAAATCAATGTATCGTTGTTGCAAATTTTTAGACAGCAGGCCATCAAAATGTCTCAAGTCCAAAGTTAAATCACTGGCAGTGCTCACTAAACATTTGCATATACGAGACTTCTGAGTTTTCAGTGACATTTTACCCACTCAGTTACTATGGGCAGGTTGCTTTTTGCTGCACAAAATGTGTGGGTGTGAACAAGACTTCCTAATCGCGGTTTGATTTACAGGAATTACACAGAGATGTGTAGAGTCAGCGGCCCTCAACATCAGGCTAAAAATCATCACTCCACTGATGAAAGAAAAGTGTTGTAAAGATAAAAGTAATGCAATGGACAAATCAGGCTGCAGTGGAACATGTAGGCCCTTAACTGCTACACTGTCTCAGATCAAATGTCTCTCTGCCTCACCAGCAGTGCGTATCAATGAAGCTAGAACAGAACATAGGATATATATGCTGGTATTTCCCCAGTAAATGCCTCCAGTAAGTGTTCTGCACATTGCTATATTGTCAGAAATAGTATAATTTCTGACTTGGATATCAACCTGGATAGATTTTTATTCTGTGACTGTTTGATAGCTTCTGAACAAGTTTAAACTTCTGACACTCATGTCAATGAGTGAACACAGTGAGTTCTGCAGTTTATCTGTGTGCTGTATTTCCCTTTATTTCTGTCAAACTAAGCACTAGACATATAATTTGTTGCTTTCTTGATGTGGAAGTCTGATGGATTGTAAATATATCATGTGCTCTTCAAGCTCACATGCTAACTTAGGATCATACAGACTTCTATCATAACATTCCCTCAGCCACCTTGCCTCCAGGCTAAAGAATAGTGAGTCACACAGTCCTTTCTTCATGGAAACAAGTCTATTCATCATTTCCATGGCCCTTCTTTCTAGCCAACTTAGTGCTGCAATGTTGGGCAAAGAAAGAAAACTGCATATAGTAGTCAAGAAATAGCACAAGGTGAATTGGAACTTATATGGAAATGCAAACCAAGAATTTTGTGTTTGCTTTCCTAATAATTACTTGGTTTGGGGTTTTTTTATAGCCACTGAGAATTAAATGCTTACTAGTAAACAGGACACAAAATAAAAATAGCAGCATGCATTAGAGGAGGTACTCTTGCACAAGAAAGACATACTAGATAAAACATACTAATGTTCATTTCTGATTATGCATTGCATTATATTTATTTTAGGCTCAGTAGGTTCTTTGACATCACTGGCATAATACAGTAGAAGGAGCGAAATTAACTGGTAAGGCATTTTCAGTACAAGTTTGACTACTTATCCAGAGTCCTTCAATGTTTCCCTCTATTGAGTCTCTACTGAGACTACAGTGATTCAGAGAAGTCCTGCTGTGTTAGCCATTACAGAGATATTAAGCAAAACCAAACAATGTCTCTCCCAAAGGACTTTGAAGTTTGTATCAAGTCTCATTGGCAAATGAGATTTAAAAAGTCAGAGAGGCAAAAAATGATAATAAGTAACAATGAACCAATATTAAAAGTGCTTGCAAATTAAGACAAGGTTCACTCTCTGAACTAGTTTAGGATGTTGCAAGAGTAACTTTGTCCCATAATGACATTTATTTTCTGTTTCTAATGGATAGGAAGTCATATCTCCAAATGGGATGGAACAGATTGCCCCATACATAAAATTTATTTATATTTGAGAAATCTTCTTAAATAACTGACAATGTGTAATACTCCAGCAGTCTAGCCAAGTTTTCATTTGGGTCAGGGTTGCAAAGGCTAAATTCTGACTCATATCCCCAGTTAAAATCTGCCATCTGCCTATAGAAAATATTTCTCAGTGAAAAAAAAAGGTAACTTAAAGATGCAAATACACAACACAAACACAGGTGGCAGGGAGTCTTTTCAAGCAATTCTTTTGCCTTTATGTTACTAGTTATATTGATTTCCAAAACACATCTTCAGATTTGCGATGCCCCATTCACATGTCGGGTTTAAGTTGAGATAGTAGGATACATTTACCACTGTATGGACCACCTCAGTGGTGTGTGGGAGAAATGTATTATCTCCCTGTTTGAATACAGTCATAGGAATAATGACAAGAAAAATATAAGAATACATTTAGCAACAAAGGCTAAGTTGTTACAAAAGGCATGATCCAGGAGGGATGGAAGAGGGTTGGGTTCCAGTCTCTTGTCCTTACACAGGACCAAAAGATTTGGGTCACACATAATTGATATAGTCTTTTGAAAAAACATTTAGACACAGATCCTAAGGATGAAACCTTGCTTCTGGATGTTTCAGAGCTGCCTACCCTGGAGAATCAGAAGGAAAAAGGGACATCTCTGTTGAATTGGAAAAGATAGTAGAACCATGACTTTTATTTGTTAAAGTAACACAGATCCTTATGTATCGCAGGAGTATTTAAGATGGCAGGTGCTGCAGTGGAAAATAAAACAGCCTGGTGACACTGTTAACCTCAGCTATATCACAATGTCAGCAACATTTCCAAAATATTTTTTCTGTGAACAGCAATATTTATACATAACCTATTTCTTGCTGTGTATGTATCTAGACACTTTTTAGATCTGTGGTACTTCTGACCAAGTGTTCTCACTTAAACTCTCAGCTGCTGCGCTAGAATTTAAAAAAAAAAAAAAAAAAGTGTTGGCACATCAAGGACTGTATTTTCATTTCTGGACAATATTTTCTAGTAAGCGGAAGTTTCATATCTTGAGCTGGGCAATGAAATGTTCTTTCTAACGATTTTAAAGATGGGAAAGAATCTTGCACACAAAGGCTTAAATAGATCAAATATTTTTAATGGGGCATTTATTAATGAAAAAAAAAAAGGAAAAAACAGAAACAACCATTTAGTGGCCACTTATTATTTAGGTCAACAAAATCAGACGCAAAATTCCTGGGAAAACTGTTTGATGAAGTGAGCTGGACTGCCCGGGATGTCGGCCCCAGAAATCAGGCCATGTTTGCTGCAGAAACAGGGANCGGCAGCGGCGCAGCCACACCGACCGGCCGCGGAGCGCGCGCGCCCCCGCGAGCCCGCCGGGCGCGGTGCCGAACCGGGTCGGGGCCCCTCAGCAGCGCCCTCACAGCGCTGCCGGAAATAATGCTGCGCTTCTGCAGTCTGAGTTGCGACTGCTCTCTGACAGCTGTTGTGAACATAACTGAAATAGTTCGGGTTCGCGATATCTGACTCTTATGAAATTTGTGTTCGCACATCCTTGTCGAGTTGCGGGTGCTGCTCTCTCTGTCACAAAAGCAGAGACATCCCTTTAAATTAGTGACATGGATATATGCGCAGAGGGAAAAGGATTACATGGAAAAAGAGCTGCCAAGGGAGTACCTGGGCAGTACAGATAAGTTCAGCGAACAAATCTGCATTTACACTGGCCATTGCACAGGCAAAACATACTTTTCCTATCATTGAAATAGCTTTTCTTCTGTTGTAAATGCCAAAGCATTTGCTGCCCAAAATGAGGTTAATTCTGCTGCCCGCAATCCAGAAGTCAGTGTTGCTCCACACTTGAAGGTTTCTTAATTTACATCACTACAGCTCCTCTCTTAAAGGCACTGTCCACTTCAAAAGGAAGGAGTGATCTGTCCCCTGCTAACTCTGTTCAGAGCTGAGATCGATTCCTGTCTTTAAAGTGCAGCCAACTGTCTTCCTCTCAAGTTTGCTAGTTTGGAAAGAAAATAGCCATGTCAACACCTATAGAACATAAGGGCCTTCAAGCCCTGCACCTGTGAGTCACCGTCAGCCAGGAATGCAATGCCTCTCACACACCTACATAATGCGCAAAACACATAATGAAGGGCATCACACAGGAACGATCCTATCACATCAGAGAATGGACTGCCCACGGAGAGTTTACACCTTGGTGTCTAGCAGAGTTATTACAATGACTGCCAAGGAAATAATGAATGTACTGAGTTTCACTCTACATTAAACCACAGTTTTAACAACTATATCTACGATAATTCACCTTCGGGGAAGACAATTTTATTTGCAATAAGGTGCCCAAACTATTCCCACTTTCATCAAAAAGTCAGAGGAACTGCAGATGGCAGAGCCTGTAAAGGCTGCATATAAAGTCAGGAGCTGCTGAGAACTGGAGATGGCTCCCCTCCCTGCCCTGGGTCCCAGCACTAAGTGGTACAATGGGAGCAGATTTGAAGGGTAGGGTGTGAAATGGGCCTTAGGTGATGATGGCACAGAAGAATCAGGGTCATCATTTTCTTCCAAACCCTGAGGCAGAATTCAGGATTCTCACACCTAAAACTTCACCTGTGACTTTAAAGGAAGTACCTGTGCAACATCTAAGTTGCGATGCCATTTTCGTTCTTTATTCTGTCCCCTAAAGACAAAGGATGGGTGTTACCTCATGTAGAGGATATCTGTGTAGCACCAAGCCTATGCATACTCTTTTAGTATGAGATGACAGTTCCAATTTCCTGTTGGGCACCATCTTTTCTGAAAAGGGAAATAATTCAAGAGAATTTTTTTTATAACGCAGACATTAAAGAAAATGAAGTTAACACTTCCTTGACAACCTTGGTCTTGGCCTTTTAAACAGCCTTAGCAGTCTTCATTCCCTCTTTCAATCATTCTGTATCACACCCTACATTTGGTTCATGTCGGTCGTGTGGTTTGTGTACAAAGTCTTTTATGCAGCTACTGAAGTCCCACTATTAAGGAGCTTCTTTGGCCTTTTGCAATGAAAAGGAGTGAAAACCAGACATACAGAGCTCTATGTCACAGCCTTGAGATTGTTAATTTTAAAAAAATTAGCATAAGTAATGAAAAGCACCATTTTAAGCTAACATAGGTTAATATGTTTTTTGGAGCAATTCCTATAATTGGAAAACCATGGTTCTGAGCATAATAAAATATGTGAACATTTAACCTTGTTCAGCCCATCACTGTGTGTTTGCATCAAAAGATTGCTGTTCAATAACTACAGGCTTTTCAAGCAGTCTCTGGAGCCTGCCAGCAAGTTCTGAGAGCTTCTCTGATTGTCACCAGGGAAACCATGAACCTGTTCTGTATGTGGTCAGTCTCCCAGAGATGAGGCTATTGCCAGGCACCATCATAGGAAAATACATCTCAAGACTAATTTCCCTAGCTAGGTATTCTATTACTGGTGTGTATGAAAGGATAGGTTCCTACTTTCTATAGAGGCTTCTGATGCTATGGTTAGTTCAGCTGGCAAAACTACTGTCAAGTTTTCTAAAGCTTTGAGTTCAAACACATGTTTTTATTTGATCTCTGTTATATGATTTAAACCTGATTAAATCTAACACTTGAAGGAAAAGTTTAAAAATAGATGAGAAGTTGTTCTCTCCTTTGGTAGATACATGGAGAAATTAGAAAAATGCAATAAAGTGGAACCTGTTTAAATATTAGTTCAAAAATGCTGTCAATTGTGAGATTATTTTGAAAATCAGTCACTTTTTAGTTCAATCAAAATATTTCTGAAAATGATAACAATAATATTAACATTCCCAGTGGTAGAATGGTAAATTAATTTTTAATTAAATTATAAATAATCAACATCACTGCTAAAAGGAAACAGAAGAAAGGTGCTAGTTTTGAAGTAAAAAAGAAATAGTTCTGTGATAACAGAAGATCAAAGTTGGCATGGTCTAATTAAAATATAAAATATTTCATGAATATCAAAGGGTTACCTTCAGCTCTGACAGACACTATCAGGTAATATTACAGGCACCTTAATTCTTCTAGAATCATCTTTGCCTCCACTGGCTCCCAACTCTGTATTTTGTTGCAGCCTGCATAGGAAATGAAATGAAAAGCTGGGAACTGAACCTGGTTTTATTGTCAGAGCTCCTCCAAAAAGAGTTTAGAAGTTTTCTTGATGTTGTATCAGTCTATTGGCAAACTGAGCCACTCAAGCCTAAATAAAAAAATGTTGCATTGTCTCTAGCTAAAAAATTATCTTTAATCCTAAATTCTGTCCTGGTTTTCTGTCTTCTCCCTTTCTACATCTAGATGCTTCCCCAGGGTATGGAGGAGGCTACACGGCTTCTGTATAACAGGAATGTCACACAACAGGAGGCTGAATTCATGATTTATGACAGCTCCTTCCGCTTGAACCTCAAATATTTAAGCAAAATAGTAAAACAAAAAGAAAAGTCAATAATCAAATTTTGCCTCTGTTTCAGATGGATACACTACTGACGATATTGAATTTTACTGGAATGGAGGAGAGTCAGCAGTAACAGGAGTTAATAACATTGAGCTCCCTCAATTTTCTATCGTCGATTACAAGATGGTATCAAAGAGAGTGGAATTTACAACAGGTAACCACTGACTAGTTAAAACAACCCTCTCCTCTCTTCCCCAGCCCAGAAGTATCAGTGTCTAACTTTTGTTAGACATTACTCATTATATCATTTCTTTCTTTCAGGAGCATATCCTCGATTATCACTTAGCTTCCGGCTTAAAAGAAATATTGGATACTTCATTTTGCAAACTTATATGCCTTCCACGCTAATCACAATTCTTTCATGGGTATCTTTTTGGATCAATTATGATGCCTCTGCAGCCAGAGTTGCTCTAGGTAACCTCTTCTCAAAATAACTGAACTGCATAGATTCTTGTTGCCTTTGAATACAGTGGCACCAATTCCATATTGCTGATTGCAACATCATTAATTGTGATCTTACATATACAACGTAGGACCTTCGTTGTCAGGAAGGCACACAGGTGCCACCTTGCCTATATCTGAAGCTCTTGCTCTGCAGTTAAGTTGGGATCCTGACTGATTTCCAGTTGTCATAATGGTCCTTGGATCAGAGCAAAAGTATCTTGCTTCCAAATTGAAGCGCGAAAGTCTAATTCAGATATTGAAGAGAATCTACACTCTGCTTCGTGAACAATCCATGTAGATGTTAAAAAGTGTCCTCTCAGGCCAGATGTGTGACTGAAATGTATGCAGAAGATCCTACTGACATCAGTGGAGATATACCAACTTCCTTTTCTCCTTTCAATCCTCTGTTTTCAATCGAAGGCTAGATACCTATTCTAGATCCCCAGTTCCAGATCCCCAGATCAATCAAGTCACCCTATGGATCAAGCAGGGCTACTGCTGTAAATAAAGTGAGACGCATTTCCTCACATAGAAAAAACAGCAATCAACTCTTTGCTATCCAGGTCAGCTAACACCATGTTCCCTAGCCAAGCTGTTGTAAAAGTTAAGGCAAGTTGTACCAAGACAGCCCGGGTTTTGAAAGTTATTTCATTCACCCTCCATTGCACAGAAGGCCAAGGAAGGTGTTTGGGCTGCTATCAGTGGACCTGCAAGGATATCTTCCTTTCCAGTCCTGCAAAATGCATTCCCTTGGCTGTTAAGAATCTGATCACATAATTAAGCCATCTGCATGGGAAATGCATGGTAGCTGCATGCTATCTTGCACCATTTCATGGCAGCATATCATGCTGCCATTATGCCTTTCATGCTCAAATCTCCTTCCTCGTCTTGTTAGTCAATGCCTTTTTTTATTTTTTGCAGGAATCACAACTGTGCTGACCATGACCACCATCAGCACCCATCTCAGGGAGACCTTGCCAAAGATTCCCTATGTCAAGGCAATAGATATTTACCTGATGGGATGCTTTGTGTTTGTGTTCCTGGCCTTGCTGGAATATGCCTTTGTAAACTACATATTCTTTGGGAAAGGACCTCAACATCAAAAAAAGACAGCAGGCAGGGCAGGACATGCTCCAGGCAAGAAGAGCAGACTGGAAACAAATAGAGTCCAGGTAAAACATTCAAGATAAGTTTTCAAACATTATTTCTACTGTGACAATGTTGATGTATATGATGATAGAGATAAATTCAGATGGAACATGTGCAAAAGCATTTAAGATTGCCTAAAGAAAGTTGTATTCTAAGAGATTACAGCAATGTATGGTCTGTTCCATCTTCAATTTAAAACGCAGTAAGAAACTGCATAAAATGCAAATGAATATTCAGGACACACATTTCTTTGCAGCAGAGAAGAAACACAAGGGTACAAGGAAGTTAAATATTTACCACTTCAGCTGTATATTTCTTTGATATAGAAGGTAGTATAGAAGAAATGTTTATAAGAAAGTTCCTCTTTACCCACAGAAACTTCACCAAAAATAAAAAGCAAAGACAGACACTGTTGCTTCAGTGAGCCCTGAACAAAGCCCATATGACAGAGCTTCCAGCTACAAGGATGCTGCTGCTAGTTGTAACGGCTTTCACAGATGTCAGGATTTTTCCTTCAGCTAAATTCAAGCAGACCTCAACTACTACCTCTTAAAAAAAATAAGCCAGAAAAACTCCAGGAAGGAATACTATGGATTTTATTTTTTTTAACAGGGACAAGTTTAATTTTGCAATACTTCACCAAGCACTTGCAAACTGCTTTAAACCTATTTCAACTTTTCACAGTTTTTCAGAAATAAACCCTTCAAAGCCTCAGGTGTATTTGGCCCAATCTGACTCAGAGGAAAATACATATCCTAATGAGCCAAAAATTTTCTTCCTTTCTCTGCTTTTCTTACAATATATTACATCCAAGTATTAATGAGATCTTACCCAGGCTGTCCTATAAACTTCTGTACTGTTGTGGCCTGAGGTGTTAACATTTGGACAAAACTTTATTTGAGCCTTCTGTTCAGCTTGAAGAATGAGACCGACACATAAAACTCTAACAGGTAAGACTTTATCTTGACAGATTATTGCAATTTCACATACATATCAGGAACTGCATTTCAGAAACTCTGTGATATCTTATTAGTTCTAAATTTGTGTGTCTGGTGTCCCAGCAGCCACACCACTACAGCTAAGCATCATTAACAAAGCTGCCATATCCTCAGCCTCAGTGAACTCATGAGCCCATTGAAAGTCCTTACTCACATTTGCTTCCTGTCCCACTGTGTAGGAGATGTTTTATTACGGTGGGGCCAGAATATCAGTTCAGGAAATCATCAGTCTCCAAGGTCCCACAAAGTAGAGTCTTCCACAGAGCAGAGGAGAGATAATCCACTCTGTTATGGATTGTTGCGGGCAGGCACTGTCTGTGCATTTCTGTGGCAAATAAGGAAGGGAAAAAACCAACAAAACTCACAAACTCTGACCAGCCACCTCAACAGCTCCTGAGATAACCCAGCCTAAGTGAGAAGCAGCACATCAAGGATTCAGGATGAAGAGGGAATCAACGCTTCTTCAGAGGTCAGCCTTGTCCCTATGGGCCCCAGTGCACTGAACTGAGTAAAGGACGAGAAAATGTAAAAGATAAGAGTGCCGGTAAGTTCTTTTTCTTCCATATTTGGAGAGTTTGTTTAACTAACAAAAAGCCCTAACTCATAACTAAAAGCTTTTGTCTAAGTGTTAAATGGCAAAGATTAAACTGAGGCTGGTACTCAGAATGGAGTGGACTGGAATGGAACCACATGCATACACCAGCATTTTTCTGACAGAAAAAGAAGGCATAATGCTTTGCACCAGGATTTCTAAGTGCTTACATTTGAGACAGAAATTCCATTCTGAGGCTGAGAGTGCTTTAAGTGAACAGACTGCTTTCTGCCTGTAGAGTGCAGGTTTGTGATCTTAGATATGTATATACGGATCTATATAATATATATAGATATACATACACATATACAAATAAACACACACATGTGAATGGATAACAACGGATTTTATATCCCACACATTGATGTGGGACCTCGTGAACATTGATTTTACTCAGCATGGAAATGCTGATGTCCAACGGTTGTATTTCTGTCCTTGGCAGGAAGAATGTACATGACTGGAGAAGTGGGACACAGTAAGGTTATGTGAAAACAGCTCCAAGCGATTCTCCATTGTGTTTTGAGATTTTTCACTGGTATTATGATGTCTGTACTGGAGCAGGGGAAAGTTTTTTTGGACCATAAAAGTACAGCTGTAACTATATATAGCTACAGGGTATTTTTTTTCCGTTCTGCTCATGACCCGCACCACTTATCCATCCAGGGACCTCTAACCAATAGATGATATGTAACAGTGCTTCATCTCTTTGTGCCAGGTGAAGATATTAATCAGTCCCATCTGACACGCAACTCCCATGAGTAAAAGAGTTCAAATTCCTTCACCAGATAACAAAAGCATTAGATGTGTGAGCAACACTCAACAAACTGACCACGATATTAACAGTATAGAGAAGACCAGATGAACAATGAAACTGAACTGCTGTTTCCTATATGGCTGTTCCTTGCTCTACAGACTGAAGAAGGTGGAAATAGTGTCTTTCCAGTTTCACAATTTATGCCATTTTAATTTCTAATATACAAAAAATATTAATTTGTAGTAAACAATATTTCTGTTTCTTTGAATAAAGCGTAAAGACTGTTTATATGTCCTTGTTTATTTGTTGAAGCTAGAGGTCATTGAGGAGACCACCATAATTATGGATAAATAGGACAAAACCACCCGGCAAGAAAATATTGAGATAGTTCATGCATGCAACTGCTTCTGTTTCCCCAGACAATGATGGTGTGAATAATTGTTACACAGAAGATTTCTCTTAAATATGAGAAAAAGGTAGAATGCAATCATATTGTGAGTGGGAAAGGGGCTGAGCCATCATAAGGTTCATAAAAGACAACACAAGGCAAGTGATAGATGGTCTCTCGCTCCCCAAGTCTGCACAGCATCACACCTTCCTTTTAAACCTTGTGTGAACCATAAAGCACCCAGAATAGAGAGCCAGAGACCAGCCACAGGTTCTGAGGAAATCATGATTTTCCATTAGAGAGGCTACTGGAAGGAGGAGAAAAAGGAAAGTACATAACCACACAACTAGCTCGAACATCAAGTAAATCCTCTCCTGAATAAGTATAGCCCTGCTGAGCATAACCTGTTTCTTTGCAGATCAGATTGTGATAAACACTACCGCATTTGTTCCAACAAGACAGCTTGTATGAGTAACATGGCCCTGAATCTTTCATCTTAAGAGGAAGATGGGTTTGTATTGAGATAAAACAGAAGTTCTTACCTTTTATCTCCCAACAGTTAAGGTAAAAAAAATAGGTAGGTAAAAAACTTATTCCAGACAGCATTAAGCATTTGAGGCCCATTCTTTGGGCTCAACATGCTATTCTTCCCGTAGAGCTGACTGACTGTTTTTTATGTGGTCAACACAGGACTGTTGTTTTGGGTTGTTTTTATTACTTTACTGTTTTACACTTACAATATAATTTGATGGTCCTAAGTAGAAAACTCATTTTCTAAGTAAACAGACAAGCCATATTATTACTTTTTTTTAGTGGTGTTTCCTTAGCACACATTATACACTTATGAAAATTTGTATATATGTACCTGTGCTCATTTAGGCTTTAGGTAGTTCCACTGTAAAGGCAAAATTAAAAATTTATATACTCAATTTAGATACACTCTCAATACAGATACAAATGTTCTTACAAGAGGCATCACCATATACATTCACCTGAAGAATATATAAACTCCGATAATTACACCAGATGACTAACACAGGATCAGCTTTAGATCCTTTGACATGCTCCTCACATAGTCTTCATTATATGTTCAAAAGACCAAAAAAAAATCAGTTCTTCAGCTTTCTACAACTTCAGGCAAGATTTATGCATTGTACAAACCAAAGTGTTTGTGCAAACACACATTTAGGCTCAGAATATCTGTTAAGCAAAAAATCTTGTTTTCATCTGAGCCACGGTCAGTTTATGTAACAAAATTTAGGGCATTCCAGTTAAAGAGCAACACGGTGGTATTTTCCTTGAGCAAGGAAAAAGTACTCTGGGCTTAATATGGCTCATCCTTCCCCCATAAGGAGGGCACTGCTCCTAAGCAAGCAGCCAGACAGCTACTGGGTCAGAAAACTCAGCAGACAGAGCCTTGTCTCTTCCATCCCCATTTTTTGTCATGCCATCTGATGCAAATATGTCAAAGACTGTACAACTGCAGTGCCTACCTGATGAGGGGAAAGAGCCTCATCACTGAGGCATGGGTTAGAATGAGTTAAAGGCTGCTCTCTGGTTCTGATGCACAAGCTTCCTCCAGCACAGAGCCAAGAGAAAGCCCCCAGTAACCCTGTATTAAGTAAGGGAGAAAAGATTTTAAGACAGAAATTTACAGCATTTACTATGCACATATTTGCTGTTAATTCATTCTAAAAATAACAATAGACAAAACCAATAACAAGTCTCTTTTGGGGATCCCTTAACAAGTTGCACGTTTTCCAGATTCCTGCAGGAGTTTGTAGAATTACTATGGTTCAGTAACAAAATCTCAGCTGTACAAGTTTTAAGAATACTTTGACGTGAACTTCAAGATATACTGAAAGGGTTTTAAATTATGTGGGAAATTAACTATTTCCCACAAGCTTCACATTACACAGAGAATTTGACCAGGTACATAAGAAAAGATTTTATACTTCCCTGAGCTAATTTAGTCAAGATCAGTGTAAGGCCCTTTGCTGTGAATTGCTAAGACTTCAATTCAAAGACCAAATTGTTTCATGATATATACAAATCACCTCACCTAAAATGGTTTAAATGAAACTTATTCTAAAAATAACAGGTTCATTCAGAACACTTAGAATAGGAATTCATGTGCTGCTTGCCTCATAATAAACTGTCAGGGCATATTAGTTTAAGAAAGATCCCTGTGAATCACTTCAGACTGTAGGCTGTTAAGAGTTGTCTTGTCAAAAGAAAAGTCATAATAACTGCCTAATGATGCTTGCATTACTGTAACTACTATTATAAGACTAAAGTTAATTAGCTTACACATTAGATTATGTAATCAAAGACAGCTCAAAGAGCTATGTCATAAAACTGGGACGAAAAGGTTGACTATCAAAACTTCTGACTATCAAAAAAAATTACCTCTTTCTACACAGAGACAACTCTGAGATCATTATTTTTTCCACTGAAGAAATGTCAGATCTTTGGAGTAATGAATAGTGCCATGGTTATGGCAGTCTTCTGGAGAGCAGGAAACCCTAGCTTAAATCTTCCTTCTGCTTAAATTTGAAGACTTGACCTAAAATGTATAAACTGGGTAGTCTATATCTCAAGCAAATATTTGAAACAGCATGCTCATTTGTGGCAAGCTGGCCTCTCTAACCCAGAATATGTTTTTTCAACCAAAACAGTGGTGGGAACTGGGGTGTTCCCATTGAATGCTCATTTCAGCACATACAGAATCAGTTGCTAGAGCAGACAAGTGCATTTTCTATCTGTGCTGACTTATACTCCATTTAGAAGATGTTTTTACCCCACAGATCTCTTGGGTGCCTTTTGTACAAATAGCCCCTTCACTGTTTTGTTTTCAGTTAGCAGGTGCTTAGTCTGGCACAGTGCAAAGATATCAGCAGTCATTACATGAAGATTTCTCCTGGCAATGGGAAGGAACATCTTCCACACTGCCAGGTGGAACCAAGGCTTTCTCTGGCTCCCAGCTATCCTCTGTGGTAACCCCAGAGACTGGGTTTCCCTGTGTGTTTTTCTTGGAGATTCTTCTTGAACATACTTCAAATCTGCTGTAGATCATTTTATCATTTCCGGGCTTTGCTATGTTTTAGTAAAAATGTAAAAATCAGAGTGCAAACAAAGCACTGCATATCACTGGTGCTTCACAACACCAGATGTTGTCTATAATTACTATTTTATTCTTGGACATAAAGGCATCCACATGGTCTAGGTTGTAATTTATTTGTGATAGGTCAAATATCACAGTTTACCAAACCCAATTTTAATATTCAACCCTTGAGGTGAAGTCTTTGAAGTTCATTTAAGAGGCCCATGTTCCGATGTGTATTTTCCTCGTATGAGTTACAGTGGATGTTTAAATATCTGTGAATTTGAAACACCTAGGAAGTCTTTATGAAGAAGTCAGAAGTCATCCTGCAAACACCAAAAAACTTTTCAAAAGAGGTTTTACTACAAACAGGTAGAAAACTAAAGGCTTGTGAAAAGATAAACACTTTGCAGCAATGCTGCCATTCCTGGTTGATGATATTCATACATAAGAAAGACAATGATACAAAAATATTTTATCTATATATAAAATATTGTGCCAGGTGTACATAGTGGTTGCAGTTTCCAGTTCTTTGC
Organism: Pachyramphus minor; assembly: GCA_013397135.1. Lineage (NCBI taxonomy): Eukaryota > Metazoa > Chordata > Aves > Passeriformes > Tyrannidae > Pachyramphus > Pachyramphus minor. The sequence goes on along the minus strand of VYXB01008913.1, from coordinate 264,587 downwards.
TTAGGTACTTAAAACAGTGCCCTGATTGAATAACAGCACAAATAAAGTAAGTGACAAACATATTTGAAACAACTGCTTCTGGTACTAACACATAAAAATGCAACTGAATGTAGGTTTTCATTAAGTAAAATGGATTATGACAAGGTACCTGAACAAGTTAATGATATGCTATGATTTCCATCTCTGCAATGTAGTAATTGTCCAAAATCAGTTTTCATCATGAACATTTTACCCAACTGTACCTTTATGCTCTTCGTATTATGAACCCAGTCACAAAACTCTGTGAAACTAACCTTCAGCTCTAAAACTGTATAAACCTGTTTAAAATGGGCAGAGACAGTAACATTTTCTTTTCACCTTGTGTACATGAAACCTTCAAGTGTCCAGTCACCAGACATTATAAATCAGTATTTCGTACAGACCATGATCCAAGTTAAAATAAACTTAGAAAAGTCTTATTTCACAGAGGATGAGATAACTAACTGAATTACAAGGTCCCAGACCAAGAAGCCAGGTCAGGATGGAAGGTACTTAGATGTTTATTAGCTAATTTCACACTAGTCAAGAAAGTATGTTCAGTATCTTTATACTTTTGTGAATGCTGTACCAAACACGACTGTCACTGCAGGAGTGTTTCGGTAGTAGATCCAGAAGGTCCATCTGGGAAACACCCTGGGTTGGCCAAGGAACTTGTCTAATCAACATTCCTTCCTTGACACAGGTTGATCCCCATGGAAACATGCTTCTTAGACCTCTTGAAATACGAAATGATGTCAGCAGCTCAGATGTGTTCACGAGCCTCCGTGACCCTCGAGCCACCACGTACACGTATGACAGTGCCAACCTGCAGTACAGAAGAGCCACTTCCAGCAGAGACCTCTACAACAGGAGTCCTCTGGACAGGAATAGGCCTCATAAAAAGGGACATTTACGAAGAAGGGCATCCCAGATCAAAGTCAAAATCCCTGATTTGACTGATGTTAACTTGATAGACAAGTGGTCCAGAATGGTCTTTCCCATCACATTTATTCTTTTCAATGTTATTTACTGGCTGTATTATGTCCACTAATTTATGCAATAACGTTACCACAGACTAACTTAATTAGACTTGTTTCTTTTCCTTCTCAATTTTGTTAACTCTGAAGAACTTCAGTAGCTATAATGTTACATGTTCAATGTAAGATACCCAGGCATGGAACACTTCTAGATATAAGCTTTCAAAAAAAAACCCCAACCCAACCCAAATCCAGCCTCATAGCATTCAGATGAGAATACTACAGATCTGGTCTTAAAGAGCATCTTCAGCAAAAGTGCTATACCTTGACTTTTACAAAGTTTATGCATCACACATGACCTTTCTGTACCCACTTTAATTTTTAAGTGGAATAGAAATTAGTCCCACTGTATTTCTTATCACATATTGGCAGTCCACAGCAGCATGCTTCCAAACAACACAGTAAAACACTCAAATTAGTATATATGTCACTGTCTTTCAGCATTTAGAATGTAGAGAAATTTGAAGAAATAATAGTTTGAAGGATTATAACTGTTACACCACACATCATTTCAAATAGTTGTCATACTGGGAAGGATTTCCATAGTGTGTGTGAGAGGTATCACTCAAGGAGAAGTGAAATCACATTTTCAGAGAAGCAGGGATCTTGAAAAGAAATAAAGGGTACCAGAGAGAAATTCCACTGAATTTCCAAGCAAGGAATCAGCTGATTTGATCTAACTGGACACAAAGTAATAAAGGTGAAGTTTATGAGAACAATTGTGCCATATGCAATTTTGTATTAAAAAGTAGACAACAAGTACATATTCATTTCTGGAAGCAATACTGAGACATACCCCAGGGGCTTCTCTTAACTCCCAGGTCTCCTGGGGCTGGTAATTGCAACGTTCTCCCAAAAGTTACACACAGAATCACAGAGTATTCTAAGTTGGAAGGGACCTGCAAGGATCAATGAGTCCAACTCTTAAGTGAACAGCCCCTATGGGAATCGAACCCATGACCTTAGTTTTGGGTTTGATTTCCCTTTAGAGCATGGTGCTAATAACAGTAAATTGGCAGATGTCTGGGAACAGATCTGAGGAGATTTCATATAGTTTCCTACAGATTTCCTTACTCCACTGAGTATCAGAAGACTCAGTGTCTGAGTCTTACAGCACACCAGTGATGTTGGCTGCACTCCTTTTGAGGAGTTGCCTCTCTGCACTTGGCTGCTTTTTGCCTGTCACAGCCAACTCCAGCCAAGGAGCCACAGGCAAAATTCTAGTAAGGTGCATGCAGTTGAGAAACAATAGATCAGTCATATTCTCTATGGCCAATTGTTTCGTAACAGTGTTTACACTGTTGTCTAACATAGCAATTTATTGAAACTATTATCGGTTAAATTTTTTTTATTTTTTTTTTATTACAAGTGTTTCATACTTTTAGGAGAGTCAAGATATACAAGCCAACAGAGTCTATGTAGGTACCAAGGTGATTGTTATCCATGGAAGATTGTACAGAAAGAAACATTGGTACAGGTACAAATGACTGATGTGGAAAACTTCTTCAGCAGCTCCCCATTGCCTGGCAGTAAGGTCAGCTGATTACCTTATTGCCAGCTGACATGACAATTTCTTTAATCAGAATATAACAACAAATGAAACCTTCCTACATGCTAAGGTTTGTCACATTGTGCAATACCTGGACCTTCTCATTCTTCCCTTTGTTTGTGCAGTAGGCTTCTGCAGAAAATCTGGAACAATAGAATCACCAAACAAGAAAGAGAATAGGTTTAATTTACTCACTACAAAAAATATAGGGTTGCAAACCAGGCATTGCTAATCCAGGAGGGTCTTTAAGACTAACAATTTTTCTGTGGGCTCCAAAGTCCCAGCATCATCCCAAGTTTAATAGAGCACAGTGGTGATCTCCTCAGATGTCTTCTTTCTGCTGATACAACCTTTAACCTTCAGCCTATTAAAGAGCTGCACAATTTGATTAGATTAATCAGGCACTGGGTACAGCTTGAGGTGATTCAGGACAAATATTAATTCAGTCAAATGGCTCTTCTGAGTAGACTACAACTTGTATGCCTATCCCCACCCTGAAACAACTCCAAATATTTTTTAAACAAGAATCCCACATGGGACAATTTGATTAATTTTTAGTCAAATTTAAGCAATGTTATATAAGAATATTTGAGTGGCAACTAACTATATTATTTTGGTATTGTAAAATAAATAATACAGAGAACATATGGAAGTAAGCAAAGGACAAGAGGGCACGGGCTTAAGCTCTGCCAGCAGAGGTTTAGGTTAGATATTAGAAAGAAGTTCTTTACAGAGAGAGTGATCAGGCATTGGAATGGTCTGCCCAGAGAGGTGGTGGATTCACCATCCCTGGAGGTTTTTAAGATGAGACTGGATGTGGTACTGAGTGCCATGATCTAGGAATCACAGTGGTAGTGGATCAAGGGTTGGACCTGATGATCTCGGAGGTCTCTTCCAACCCAGTTAATTCTATGATTCTATGATTCTGTGAAAGAGAACTTTCCATAACCACAAAAAGTGGCCCCAGGAGGGAGACAGCAGTGTAGTGCCATACATCTGTTCCAAACACACACCCCATTTAAATAGTTTTGAATTCAGTGAACTGGCACCAAACTTTGCAAATGGAGTAAGTTCACAAACCAGTGAATTTGCCTGCTTTGTGGTTATACACAAAAGTACATTTAAACAAAGTAATACATTCTGCAGATTTGTAGTGTAAAATACCCGATGAAAAACAACTGCCAGTGCCCCATGTTTTTACATTACCTGATTTCCTAAAGATAGTCACAGACAGACCACAGGATAGTAATTTAATACAAAAGTATTAAAAGGCTGTTCAAGTGCTGCAGAGATATTAGAACCTCTCCTTTCAGTTGCAGTGAACATTTAGGAAGAACCAACACCCAATATGACATTGAAACAAGACAAGACTTTGGGTTAAAAAAAAAATCCTTTGTCTTTGATTACAAGAGCAAGGACCAGCTTTAGTGGTCCTTAGCATTTTTTCTTGTAGGTTTTTAACACCTGCATACACATATTTTCTAGTTTATGGATCAACCAGCTACTTTACAGAACAGATGACAAGCACACGGATTAAAAGCAGTTACATTGTACAATTCCAAGGGGATAAAAAAAGTGTGGAGAAGAGTAAAGGCCATTTACAACACAAGAGCAGTGCAAATACAGAACTCCTTAAGAACAGCATGTTCCAAAATAGGAGGGTCCACCCTTATGCACCAGGAGACCTTTAACCCGTGCCACTGATACAAATGCCAGCCCTGCAGCCCATTTTGAGTGGCACCCACTAAGGCCTGTCTGCATGGAGAGCAGGAAGCCATGATCTTGAGTCAGGAAACTCCTGCCAGCTCTTGGTACAAAGTCTGGCAGCAGAGATTAGTGAGCCCACCACATACAGAGGCAAGAGCCACTAACTGTAGGTACAACAACTTCTAGAAAAAAAAGCAGGAGAAGACATTTCTCACTTGAGAGCAAAAGCTTGGCAGCAATGAGAATGCAGTGGTTATTAGAGGAACAGGATGGAAAAATGAGTCTGTTTATGGGTTACCCATGTATATTGCCACCTGGAGCTAGAAATTAGTAAGTACAAAAGAAACACAATCTCTTCCCATGAATAGGTTGGAGTAATTCAGCTGGTTTTGCACAATAAAGGTGAATAATGATGTAATGTTAAGCTTCCTCACAGTTGTACTTCAGTAGTTAATTTCTTTGCCCTTAGGAACCAGCCTTCAAGATCAGCATAGGTAAGGTCCTGTTGCTAATTAGGTTTCAGCTAAATCCCAGTACAGTTTGTGCAGCTCTCATTCAATTTGAACTGGAAGTCCTTTTTGGCTCAGTTTCCCAAGGACTTGAGCTTTATTGTCCCTGAGTGTGTATATTTGTGTGCCTACCTGGGACTGTCCCAATAATATTTGAATCCATTGGTAATTTCAACCAAAAGATAACAGAATAGTAAGGATCCATGAGATACTACATTTCTACAAGTTTTAACAAAGCAGCTAGCTCATAGCAGAGGACAAGGCTGACGTTAACCCACTCCTCATCTCTGGCAAAAAGGAACCTGATGAACCCCAACCTTATTAGTCACAAAACCCCAGTATTTTGAATACAACAGGAATATTTTTGACAACATTACATCACTTCATGCTACCACTGAACAGCACAGAGCTGGCCATTTCAGTCATCTACTGACCCAACTTGTTCCATCCCCTTGTACTGCAAGTGAAGGATTTCTTGAGATACGTCATGAAGAAAGTCACACAGGGATGGGGGACATGTTCCACCAGCTGCTTCTGTTTCCCATCACCGATGAACCTCTGCCTATTCCCATCAATTCTCACATATTGAGGATGTGTTGCTAACACTGCCTGGGTAGCATTAGTTAAAAAAAAAAAAGGCTGGGTTTGATGTGTTATATAAAAAACTACTTTTTTCATTGTTTCTGTATTACGAAGAACAACCCCCCTCACATCTGTGATTGTCTTCCCACCCCCATGGGTAACCAACCACCCTGCACCCCAAAGACAGCAGGAGATCACAGAAGAATACTGAATTTCAACATGTAACAATACCAAAATGTATATGCACAGGAGGAAAGAACTAAGAGACAAATAGAAAATCTAGCACATCTTAAAGGAAGACCAGGTGACTGGTCTACTTACTGTCTGGGAATGCAGAGTTAACTCTAACTATGTTGTCTGCTCCACCTCATTCACATCTGTCAACACACCAGTTTCCTTGTTCCCATCTCTGAAACATTATTTGCTGGTTTGATCTAGTTGACAACATACTACCTGACTTTTTTCACATTTTCAGAGGAAGTTTTGAATGTTGTGTATTGCAGCAAACACTTCTGAAACAGAACTGGAAAATCATCATTTCAAGAGAGAGCTGAATGAGACTTCAGCATAGGTAAAGAATTCAGGATTGGGTTTTACACAGGAGGTGAGTAGCAGTTCTTATATCAGTGTTGCTCTGGCTCCCATCTAAATCAGTATCAACAGAAATGATGTGAAATCCCTACATTCCCAAGAAAAAAAAATATTCTTTTACTGTAGCCATCAAAAAAAAATTTTAATCTATATGATGCTAGGAAACCTTCCTCACAGAGTCCACTGCCAAAGCCGTCCCTATGGACCTGTAGTAGTTCCTAGCTAGAAAAATCTCCACAACTTCCAGTGCCTTTCATTACTCTTTTAGTTAAACTAGATGACTAACCTAATGCTTAAAAATAGCCAGAGCCTTCTCTATATAGGACTCCTGGTGGTGCTGGCACATGTGAAGAATACTTTTGAGCAAAATTTCCAGCCCCAGACAACGTGAAGGGTTGAATATTATCCATAAACCAGCCTAAAACACCAGGTTCTGCTCTTGTGATGACCTCTCCACAGAGTAACCTCATGATTCAAACCACACAGGCCTGCAACAGTCCAAAGGATTAGTCACTGTGAGATTTGCCTCCTTTCCTAGGTTTTGGTAGTGGTCTTTTGGTCTTTCCAGAGAGGTCCCGAAGCAAATGTGGACGATAATTTCACAGAGGAAAGAGTAATATACCACCAAATGTAATTAAAGAAGTAAAAAAAATATTATAGACTATCTTGATACATGTTATGAAAGCATAACAAGAATAGTAAATCGCATTATAAATATTAATTCACAACTCAAAATGGTAGCAAAATGTTTATACTTCAGGACAGGGTGTTTACTGGTTCCTAAAACCACCTTTCAGAAAAAAAGCATAAGAAAGTTTCAGCATGTTTCTTATCAGAAAAGCTTGCTCCAGAACCCAGAAATGTTCTACAGGCTTATATATATTTTTGAAAAACACAGCTTCTTGGCATACATAATTGCTTTGTTGATAAAGCAGTTTTACAACAATAGTCAACTCCACACCGGAAGTTTGCAGTTAAGATCCAGTTTTGATTCCCTTTAGCATACCAAGATCAATGCTGAAATGGTTGATCATGAAAAACGTGGTTTTTCTGAAATCAAGGGAAGATTTCTATGAAACAGAAAAGTGCAATGAATGCCAGTGGAGGGCAAGTAACATTATTTTTATAATTCAATTTATATTTTGTATATGCTGCATTTTCTGATGCAAATAGCAGGTCTGCTTATGCAATGTGAATTACTGTAGGTGCTTTTTACATGTTGAAATTGAAACTTCATATAGTGTGTCCATTATATGTAGTATTTTCATCAGCTTTTGGTTCAAAAAGCCATGTGTGCAAAGTTTTGTTTCTGGTGTAAATTATATGCTTAGGAGGTCTGTACATAGTACCTGCAAAACCACAGAAATTTCTTAAACATATTCATGATGACTGGTTGGAATTTTTTTGCCCATGTGACTGCAGGACTCAGAAGTGAGCAGCTCTGCAGGCTAAACACTGGGAGAGTATGAACCTGTGACCCTGAAACAGGACAAAGGAGGAGCATATCCTGGGAACAATCTTTACAAGTTAGTGTGGTGGGATGTGCAAACACCAAAGCTATTCCATGCACTGTAGCCAGGTAATTAGAAAGATCTTAGGCCTGTAAGAACATAGGAAAATACAGATATGGGCAAAGTGAGCTTGTCTTAGATGCTGAGATGTGTACATTTGTCCTATTTGCTACCTGCTTGGGTCGACCTGCATTCATTGAAGTGCATGTTGAAGCTGACACCTGTATAATGGGGTTTGTGAAATCTCTAGCTTTTTGCATCAATTTGGTCTGGTACAGTCTCCACAATTGCCTTATCTGTTACAACTGGAGACGTTGCTTGTTCCAGAAGTATCTAATTCTCTGAGCAAAGACAGAAAAAAACCATTTTCTGATAGATGGTACAAAGTACAGAGCAGCAAGCTCTCTTCTCCATTCTGCTTGGTCCTGTTCCTGGCCATCTACTGGAGGCCATTTCATGCCTTATGAGGATGGTTCATTTCTCTGTAGCAATGTAAGGCCAGGATGCAATTCCATGCATTCAAATGCTGCTAGTTCCCAACTGCTCATCAATTCTAGCAACTCCTCTCCCTCTCTAGCCACTCACACAGTGTTGTTATGCCCCCTATTAGAAATATAATTTTGATAGTTATATTAAAAAATACTCATATTTTCAATAAAGTCTAACACCTACAAAAAAAGCATATAATTGCATATTTAGTGCTGTCACATTGTAACAGAAACTTGTCTTCTTTTTAAACCAAAAAATCATCAAAAAATTATTTTTCAGCCATTTCTGTTCAGTGCTGTAGCAAAGGACAGGACAAATATAGGATGATACTAAAGACTAAACCACCACCACATACCCTTCAGTGTTAATCCATTTTTACATAACTTGCTACAGAATTTAAAAACTATGTAAACTTTACTACTAATAAAAAGTCAGAATATTTAAAATACCATCTACATTTTTAAAAATTGCTTTGTATCAGTGACCGATGTGGCAGATTTTGCAATAGAAGTTTCACTGGTTGAACGTGGAAATGGAAGTTATTATTTGTGGCCTTTTATTGTGGAGAAAACACAACTATTTTGATGAATTTACTGAATTTTTGAACAGTTGATCTTTGAAAACTAAGAGGTAGCAACACAAAATTCTCTTCAGCAACATATAAGTTTTAAATAACCACCTTAATATTTTCCAAGTACAGACTTTCTAGGTATCTGCTACATCTACAAATTGTGTCAGTGGATCAGCACACAAGTAAGCATCTTCTATCCAAACAACATCCCAAACTCGATACTGTAGACTTGTGTGAAATAAATTGCTGTTTATTGATTCTGCTACTGTAAATAAAAGTAGTTTTCAGTTCTTTCATCCTAAATAATAAAAACAGCATGGCAACAATAAAAATCAGTTACCAAAAAATAAAGCCTCTTTTCTCTACAAAAGCCTTTTAGCAACATATGCTATCATAGGAAAGCTAAAGCAGAGTTACAGCTTCAGTATGCATCACACAATCCATGAAGCATTTAAACACATAAGGCCATATTCTCCTATGAAACAACTAGATCTAGAAGAAGGGAAAAAGTGGAAAAAATCAATACAAATCCACCTATAAAGAAAATAAATAGAAATGACAAGTTTATTCCTTACACTCACAATTAAAAAATAGCATGCTCCTGAACATGCTACTGAACAACCTGCAGTATCTCTTTTCAGATTTCTAGAAAAGCTAAGCAATTATTAATTCCAATCTGATTTTTTAGCTTGAATTTCATACCACTTATACAAGGTCTGATCTGATCCATGACCAAATTTGTCATGTATGGAAATTCAAGACTATGATCAAGCTATATCGGATAGAGATTGCAGTCCTTTCACTGTCAGATGCATTTTCCAGTCTCTCATCTCTACAACTCTTCATCCATTTCTCCACATTTCTTCTGATCTTTCTTCAAATGCTGACAAGTGCACCTGACTAAATGTACCAGTACCAAATAAAAGGAAAACAATGCATTTTACACAGATACACATTTTAAAAAATGTTTTCTGACCCACAAAACTTCTATCCTAATTATATAGGTATTTAGGTTTCCTATTGATGAAGTCTATTAAAATCCTTTTCAAAGAAGCCTTTCTACGAGAGAGCTTCTTGTCCTCCTCCTCCTCAGACCAGTACTCTGAAGCCCAATTTTTTGTATGAATGTATTATTTTAAACTTTGCTTACATGAAAACCTACAGGACAACAAAACATAGTGGAAGAAACTCAAGGGTCTTTAGTTTTGAAACTACAAAGAAAGTATGTCATAGTTTGCCTTTTTTATATATAAAAACATGCCTAGTACAGACACACATGATGAGAACCACACATTTGCATTTATGTCAGCATTACAGATAATTTGCTTTCTACATATGGAAAAATGGTCTAACAAACAGTAGAAAGCATATGATTTTCTGCTGTACCCTTCTCTAGTGCTATGGCTTCTAACTTTTGTAACTATTTTCAGAAAAGTTTAGAGTAGGATTTACCTGCTGTATTAAGTAAGCTGTAAATACCTTTTTCATAGTCTACAAAGGTCAGCTCCTCTCCAGCACCGTGCCCCTTTCTAAACACATTGTCAAGTGAAATGCCATCAGCTAAACTAAAACCCCACACTTTACTCTGAATAAAGATGCAGTGCTTTTTCCACAACTTCTGAGCACTGAACAGGATGCCTAGAGAGGTTGTGACGTCTCCATCCTTAGGACAAAAGGTCATGATGACAAAAAGTCATGTGGACACAGTCCTGCACAGCTTGCTCTAGATGACCCTGCTTGAGCAGCGAAGCTGGGCAAGATGACCCGCAGAGCTCACTTCCAACTTCAACTAGTCTGTGGTTATACACTGGTTTTATTTTTTAGGTGATTTTCCCCAGCATATAGAAAGATTGAGTTTAGTGATTAATAAATAAATAAAAAAATTACTGCAAGTATTCACACATAAAATCAGGTCTTTATTTACCATATTTACAATATAAATATATTAATGCTACAAATACTCTCTGATGTTCTTTATTATCATGGTACTTTAGATAAGGTAACATACTACGCAAGTAAGATGCCTTAGTTTTACTAGGCACCTGTGTAGTCATTGTCAAAGTTTAACCAAAACAAATATGGTACACATCATAAGTGATTCTTTTCCAAAGGTCTATAAATCTTCAGCAGTAAAAGCAACTGTACATTTAATTTTCATGTTTTTGATCAAACAGATAAAAGATTTTATTACTTTTATCAAAGGATTAGTAGTTTATTTGGTCAGAAGTCATAACAGCCTTCTCACTTTAGTATTTTACAGCACCAACAACTTTCTGCTTTGCAGAGAATACAATTTTTTCCCCCAAATCAGTTGGGGAGCCATCACCAGCAGATATTGTTGACGATCTGAATTCCATCATTTCAGTTGTAAGACAACCTTCAAAAATGAGAAAAGGAATGAGATTAAAGTTGGATAAGACCAAAACTTAACCAGTCTATGAAATACAGCTTTTTGCTTTCTGTTTCAGTATAACATGCAACTGAATAAGCATGTCTTCGCTCTGAAAAGCACACTATCCCTCTCTCAGTTCTCTTTTACAACCTCACACAACTATCATTTCCAATAACACAATCCATTGCACACAATCCTCAGCTGCCTGTAATCACACAGTAGAATAGCAATGTCCAGATCCAGTCAGATTCCTTCTGCACAAAGCAGAGACATTTCCTCCTTGTGTGCACGTAAAACTAAGTAAAGAGATGACAACATCCCACAGCTTCCATACAGACCCTCAGGCAGTGTGTGGAGATCTTCCATCTGTCATGGAAGAATCCTTGTTTGCATAGTGCAGAGCTCATGCCAAGCTACTATTTAGTTTAGCAGGAAACCAAATGCAGAAGAAAGCAAGCTTTGAAAGCTGTTAAGGGCTGTAATTTCATGAGAACACCATTTTCTTCAAATCCTCATTTTCCTATGTCTTTCCTATTAAGAAATATGAGATTCTCAAGTGTGAGATTCACAGATCAGTTCAATTGAAATCTTATTGTTTCACTTGAAATTTTCTCCTTGGGTTACTGTATTGGAATCTTTGTAACTTTCTTCCTGATTTACTATGCCACGGAAATTAAAGGACTCACTATGAACCAAACAACTGTCCCATATGCACACCCAGACACTGACAATTTGCAAAGCTGAGGGAACACTAGAATTCTCACTAATCTTTCAGAACTGGAGAGGGGCAATAGTATTAAACTAAAAGAAAGTAGATTTAGACTAGATATTAGGAAGAAATTTTTTACAATGAAGGTGGTGAAACACTGGAACAGATTGCCCACAGAGGTCGTGGATGCCCCACCCCTGCAAACATTCAAGGACAGGGCTCTGAGCAACCTGATCTAGTGGAAAATGTCCCTGTTTACTGCAGGGAGGTCAGACAAGACAACCTTTATAGGTCCCTTCCAACCCAAACTATTCTACGATTCTGTGAATTTTGCTTAAAATAAACTCAGTACATGAGAAGTCGGGAACAAGAGATTATATCAGTAAAAACTACCTTATTAGCAGCTTCCAGTGCATTTATTAGGTTCTGCAACTCTTCCTTGTTCATCTCTATAGAAATCGGCTTAATTTCACCATTTTCTCTCACATCCAAATCAAGATTTAGGAGTGGCATTTGCAGCATGGAGATCTTATCACTGGAGAGAGCAAGCTATGCAGATTGACAAAACAACAATAAAGTACCAGGTGGAGCCAGTAAGTCGTTCATTATAACACATCTGCAGTTTATATTCAATTTGTGCTACCAGAACAAATATCAACATAACAAAATTAACTTCTCACAAGTCATCTCTGCAGTTTGGGGTTTTTTCCCCCTCCCTGTTATTGGGATTTTTGTTTGTTTGTTAATACCAACAATATATTGAAATACTAAAAAACCCTCTTCACAGCAATACACTTCTTAAAAACAATTTGTTAAAATTACTGGGCTGACACGTTTTCATATTATAGGTAAAAAGAAAGAATACATTTGGTCATGGCTCTTTGATGACATATATGAATTCTGAAATCACTGTATTCAAATTGTTTTGGTTTTCAACAAGAAGGGTCATACGGAATAGGGCAGTTAGGAGAAAGAGGGCACTTTCATCATTTTTCAACACTCTCCACAGCTGATCAAACACTGTTTGTCAGAGATCCTATTTACAAACACTGATGAAGAGAATTACATATAATTTGTACTTTCTTTTTTTTTTTCCTATTATACCCACTCTAGCATAGATAAGGCTTTTAAAATGTATTAAAACCAAAGATCAGTTGATAATACTATAGGTCAGTATTGGATAAACCTATCTTATCTATTTAGAGAACAGAATGTGATACAGCAGAGAAGACACAATGTCTTTGGTAGGGTTCAATCATGGTAAGCAAAAAAAATCATTATCAGCCTCCAGAGGGAAAAAAAAGTGGTTTTAAGAAAAATAAATATAGTAGTTCAGACATGTACCAGAAATTTGCATCACCAAATAAAGAAAACTCAAAAAAAAAAAAAAACACTCAAAAAAACTCAAAATAAAATAAAGAAACTCAAAAAATCCTTCAGAAGAAAAAGTTAAAACAAGTCACAAAAAACCCCCAAGAGTTCACATAAGTCCAGTTTGTATTTCTGTCAGCAGTAAACGTAGTTAGCAAGAGATCAACCCCAGTAATGGTTCATCCAAAGCACGTTATGATGCCAATTGGCTCTCTGTTTTGGGCATTACTCTTTAATTTCCAAAGCTGTTTGCTGCCAAAACTATTTTAACACTCTTGTTAACATGGAAAACTGTTTAACAGCTCTACAACTCCATTTAATAGATCTCATGCACTAACTAAAAATATAAACAGTATAAGTAACTTTTTAAAGTATTTGATAGAGCTTAATTTAAACCAGTTGTCTTCATAACCATAAAGCACCATTCGGCTTTAGGCAATACCGTTGTCATTGGTTTCTCACAAAAATACTAAGTCTAAACATAAGTTATTTCAAACTAATTATTAAATGTTTATTGCAAAACCTAAAAGATTTTAAAAAGTCAGGAAAACTCATCCTGAATCAGTCAGCTAATCTTAAAATTAACTAAATAGTTCTTCTTCCTTTGAGTAAAAATAGACTTTATTCAGGCCTCAAAATCATAAAAGCATACAAAACTTTCAGGTGTTCCTGAATAGCACTCAATATGTCCCTTTAGGAAACAGACAGATTGCAGGTTTAAAAGAAAGGAGGGCAAAATAAAAATAAAAAAAATAAAAAAATGAAAAAAAATTACTTTTGCAGTTTATGCAAATTCCTGGCAAGTCTGACATGTTGTCATTAATGTGCTTTTCTGATATTTATAGAAATGGAACCATGCTCCAGGAGGAGCAGGGCTAGGGGGTCTATATCAACACTTACTTCTGTGTTGTAGAACATTTCTTTCAAACAACATTAAGGCAACTCTCACCTTTAACTGCCAGTCAAAATCCTGCAGCTGGGCAGAAGAGATTCCATTTACTCTTTCCACTAGGGCATTCCTGATTTCTTCCTTTCTACCCTTCAGACATTTTGCGATTGCTTCTTGATAGTCTGAATTTAACTCACTTATCTGTTGAGCAGCCTACAAAAATAATAAAGTTTAAGTGACTGCTTAAACTATGAACGACAGAAATAACATGTATCACCTGCAATAGCTGTGCTCTAAATACCCAAGCTGACAGCTGTTATACTGGACTCCATAGCCCCATCCTTCTTACACTGCCTTCAGTGGCTGCTCTCTGTGTTTGATAGTTAAGAGTCAGTGCTTACCACAGCAAGATATAAAGAAAAAAATAACGGTCTTGTCACTTAAATTAAAAGATGACAGAGAATGGAGGCTTTATCTGCCTTCTTAGATGCTACCCTAAAATCCAAACAAAATCACATGCACAAATAACTCAGGTTTCACTCTAAAAGTTTCTCAACATCAGATGGAGGCCAAATAGCTGAAACACATATAATGTTCAGACTTCCCAAGGCTATACACATGGATTTGGCCTGGCTTCTAGCAGGTAGTCAAAATGTGAGACATATGCAAAAGGTAAGAACTAAGATTTCGAATAATGGAACAAGTTTTTGCAAAGTTTGTACATATTAGAATGCCCTGAATTATAGTCCCTGCACCACACAGTCCTCCATTCACTGTCAGATTTAAAAAACCAAATTAAATACAGCCAGTATTTTAAACCACTTTAATGCAGTACTAATGAACAAAGGAAGTCAAATGAGTGCAAATTGGCTTTGTTGCCAGAAAACAGTATTACTTACAGGTATGTATTTTAAGTCAAACAGATTTAATTTAGTGGTACTAAATAATTTGAGTGATTAAACCAGTATTTTAACAAATATCCAAAAATCAGCATCAATTTTACTTTTTGTTTTAAAAGTCTTAGCAGTGTATCTCTAAATGCTGCTTACCTTCTGCTTAACCCACTACTATTCAAACACTACACTATAAAAATATTTTAGTATTAAACAGACTGCAAGACTAATCACTCCAGTATGATCTCTCAAAGTCAAAGGCCAACCAGTGATGAGCCCTTACCTCTTCATCAGATATGTTTTTGCCAATTGCAGTTTTGAAATATGCCATTGTTTCTTCTAAAACCTCCATCCACTCTGACAAGCTCCAAATGTTGCCATAATCCTGGTATCGAGGATACGCACGGCCACATATGCCATCAACTACTTTATGAAGGAACTGAAACGATGTGATACATAACTTGTGAATATAATTCTATCACAGTTAAGCCACCAGCTATGAGACTGATCAAGCAATTCAGTTATCACCCTTCCATCCACTGGGCACTGCTTCCCGAGTGCAGCATTCTAAAAACTCTTTAAGTAGTGCCTGAATACGAACTGTCCCCCCTTCTCCCCAAAAGTCAATTCACGAAGTTTGGCCACAGAAATCACAGCATGATTCAGATTCACCCCGGTCTTACATGGGGATTTAACTGGTGTGCACAACTACACAGCACCGCTGAGCAGCAGGGCTGCCGCGCCAAAGGCACCTCAGTCACCTCTGTATCGGGATGGCCACGTTGCACAGCACAACTCCAAGTGCTGACTTCCAAGCCTGTGGGCCTCTCTGGTCTCCCAAACCACCGCCCTCCAGCACCGCGGCCTGGCGGAAGGGGGCGGCCCCGCTCCGCAGCCCCGCGCCACCGGCAAGCCCGGCCTCGCTCACAGGTGCCGGGCAGCGCCACCTCGGCCTTCCCGCACCGCACACCGCCCTCCCCGCGCGGGGCCGCGGAGAACCCACCTCAGGGGCCCGTCCCGCCGGGAGCTTCTCCAGCTGCAACAGCATCTCCAGGCCCTTCCCGCAGGGCACGTGACAGACCAGCGAGCGCTGCACATGCGCACAGACAAACACCCGCTCTCCGTTTTCACAGGTTCGAGTCCTGGCCCCGGCAGTGCCCGGTGGGATTGGAGTGGGAACAGATGCTGTGTGTGTGACCCTCGGTCAGACCCTGAGCACCGAGACCCCCGCCCCCGATTTTACGAGCTCTTATATGCAATAAGACTTTAGCTATTTTTGCATTCTGCCTGTTTGCTTTTTGACTCTTAACAGATTAACTTTCCAACTTGTGGCAGGGGAGGAAGCGCAAGGCTTGCGACAGGCACATCATCTGTGATACTAAATTAAATTGAGGAAGTTAAGAGAAACACTAACGACAGAAGTTCATGCTGCTCTAGTGTTTTCCATGAACAGCTCACTTTTTTATGCTTTTGTCAAAGTGGGAGTTCAATGCTAACCAAACCATGGAGGAGGTTTATGGAACAGGTTTTAGCATTAGCAATGACCTTTCCGTGCCTTGAATTGATTGAATCTGACTGTAAAGCAGCAAAATTGCCCTGAGCACTTGTACGAGAAAACCTGTAAGAATTCAAGTCACAAGGAAGATACAAAACTGCGCAGAGACTCACACCTGCAGGCAGACCTTATTTCGCTGAAATCACTAAGCTAATTTACAGACAAACAACTGGGCTGTAAGAAGTTTGCTGCCAAAACTATTCTGTACTGGTGGATATAAGGTCTGTGAAAAACCCCAGGCTGGTTAAGTCAGTTTGCAGGAGCTTCTGCAAACATGTGGCCTTGTAGGAACAATGTGGTGCATGGAAGTTTTGGAAAAGAAACAGAGGGGGAAGAAGTGATTTCAACCCAGTCTCCCTCGGGGTTTGCTACTGCTAGTAGATTACACTTTTAAAAAAGGCTTCTTGAAAATTTATTCAATGTTATTATGGAGAAATTACTCGAAGCTGCTGTTAAATTCAGGAATAGATGAAATTGCAAATAAAAAATTAATTTTCAATAATAATTTCCTTTATTCCCCTGGAATTCGCTTTGTTAGATAACTGTAAACCTAGCCAGTTTCTTTTGACTGTACTATGTTGCACACTGCAAAACAGAGCACCAGGGGGAGCGTCTGCTCCAAACAAAATAGACCCAGAGACAACAGGAGAAATACGAAGGTGACCCAGACTTGGAAAGAAATAAATTACAGAGAGTAAGGAGAAAGATAGTGAGCATCCCACTCAGTTGAAAGGGATCAAACAAGTGAAAAATGCAAGAGACCAGACATGTAACACATGAAAACAGGAACAGATAGCAGAGAATAGGAAACTACCATCCCATATGACACTATCCCAGTGAACGCTTTCAAAGAAGCTAATTTTTTGCAGGTCTGAAGAATAAAGAGTTTCACTTTTCATGGATATGTAGTTTAAAAATAATATTTTGGGTTCAGCCTCCTGGCCTGTGAGGAGCAAAGGAAGACAGCGCAAGGAGACCACAGTTGGTTTAGCTAAATCCATGTTTCAGAGCCCATGTTCAACTATGAAGAAGTAGGAGATATAAAGCTGGCCTTTGGCAGTTTGGAATTTGTTTGGACCTGCACTACTTGGATCTTCCATCAGGTCTTAACCCTTAAAAATACCTGCTTTTCATGGTTCTGTACCACAGCAGCAATAACCCACCCTACCCCTCTGAAGTTAAGCTCTCAAATAACCACAAAATCAGAGACAGGGAGGGAAACTTGTAGAACAGTAAGTAGACAGGCAAGAGACTCCAAAGCAGCAAAGAAGGAAGAATTTTGTAAGAGAGATTTTCAGAGAGGAACTCCTATTGCTGGAAACACTCCAAAAATACTTAAAGTACCAGATGGGAAAAATCTCATACATATTATTCAAAATCAAACACATTAATATCATAGGTTTGTAAAATATCTGAACTATATACATCTCGACACCTGCCTGGCGGAGGTAGTGAGACAGAACCTGGTATCACACCCAGTATGCTGCAGGACAGAGGCAGGGAAATAGCTTAGACCAGAAGAGTGACCTTCTGTACAGTCCAACGAGCCTATAGTTGGCTTGAGCCATATGTCCACTAAAGCAACAGTTCATAACTCAAGACAAACTGGAGTGAATAACTGGGACTCTGCTCACAAGTATCACTGGTCACCATCTTTTGTAAACAGCTGGGCAGGCACAGACTTATTCTGCTCTTCCTCTCCTGTCCCCAAGACACACTTCTTTGCACAAACTTCTTTGATGGGAGAGGGAGGAGTCTTTGTCTTCCATCCTACAACAGTACCTGTGAATATTCTCCTAACTCTCCTTTCCTAGAACTCAGGCCCATTATTTCTTACACTGTGCTCATGGAACATGCAGAGACTTTATTTTTATCTGCTCTATTGCTACCATCTTATAAGGAAAAATCTATTGTCACAATTTCTATTCCTCTATGTCCCTTTCTTTGTGCTTAAGAATTTTAAGTGAACTGAATACCAGGTACATGTCAGGACTGGAATTTGACTCACAATATGTAGATCTAATGATTGTAATGTCTGGAATGCAAAATGATGACAACAACAACAGAAAATTAGTAACCCCTTTTAGGGCAGATGCAGTAAAACCATAAATGAAATATTCCCTCCCTTCTCTAAGCCTAACCTTAAGATTTCAGTATTAATAATGAATGGTAAGAGTGTGTTGGTGCTCTTCAATAATCTCTGGACATCATAAAACAGAAAAGAAAGTACCCTGTAGGTAAATTAGTTCTATTAGTAAACAACAATTAGTAGATGCTGGAATATGCTGCATAGCAAGTTGTACCAACGCATCATAATAGCAGCAGAAAGAATGTATACCTAAAGTAATAAACACCCTACTAGGTACATCTCCCCTCATCTACACAAGGAGTTCACGGACTGTATTTATTATATAACTCTGAGTTGAGAGCTACTGTGATAGCTACTATAGATTTAATTTTTATTGCACCAATTTTAAAGTAATGAAAAGAGCTGTTGGTGAAAGTTACACTGGCAATATTCTGTTTTTGCTGAGAGAGGTTGTTTCAACAAAGGGCATATAAAGAGAAGGTAATTTTGACAGACTAAGAAAAAGCAGTTTGTTTATACAGCTGCATCCATAGTAAGAGTGCTTTTGCCAGTAGAGCATAGCAATGCTTCTTTGAATCAATCTTTTTCAGGGTAAAGGGAGACAACTTGCTCCCAAGTCAAATGGCCTTTCTCAGTTTTGTCAGTCTGTGTCCAGTTTGGCAGCACATTGTGTTGGCCAGATTGTCTGGACTTCTTTGGGATCTCTAAATAATACATTACAGAGCAGCTTTTCACATCTCTACCTCCTACTTCTGCTCTTATCTTTTGCATAAGAGAAATAACTAATAGACTTCACCAAAACAAATCGAAACAAATAATTTGAAAGTAACATCACCTCACAAAGCTAAATAAATATTCAAGTATTAATGTGAAAAGTGGATTTTGGGAAGCAGTTGTAAGAGTCCCGGACAACTTCCTTTAGTTTGCTAACTTTTCAAACCTGTCACCTGTGACCTGTCACACTGTCACTGCAGTTGTATAATTGCCTTGACCCATGACCTCCATGACTCCTGGGGCAAATTCTGCTTTGAATGATATTACTGTAATTTCTCTCTTTTTTTGTGTGTTTTTGTTTGTTTGGTTGGTTGGTTTGGTTTGGTTTGTTTTTGTTTGTTTGTTTTCCAGCATGAGAGTGTCTCAAAAACAAGAGAGGCACTTTTTTGCATTGGCAAACTATTTTCTTGTGGCTTAGTCAATGATGATGCTGGTCACAATAGCACTTTTGATTAGTATTTTGCTCACACCAGGTTTGCAGTGGTTTGATGTTACAGCATCAAATACAGTAGAGGTATTTTTTTATTTTCAATGAAGTAGCTGACATTTGCCTTTATTTAGAGTTACTTTGGAGCAAATTCTGGAGGAAAGTTCTCTAGAAAATTTCTTTGCATTGTGAAGACGTGGTTTACTTGTTCTTCCAGAAGACGCAGTAAAGAATGTAGTAAGAAATTTTCACTCTATAGTTTTTAGAATATTTTTTGAGAAATTATGACTTAAAATAGAAAATTTACAATTATGTTCACTTTCCTAGTTTTCCTTATATAATTATTCTACCTATATGAGGAAAATAAGGAGAAAATATAAATTGTTGAAGAGAGGACATGTCGTTTCCTGTTATTTACAATGCATTATATGACATAAAATCCTAACAAAGAGCAGTTGTTTTAATATTGTCGCATATGGTGCTAGTTAAAAGCAAACCTTAGGCTTTCTTCCAAGTTTGAACTTGACATACAATACCTTCAAAAGTATAAATCTCTCTTATCTTTACAAGGGGCATGGCTTTTCATTAATTAATCTTGGATCTGTACTGGGCTAACCAAGTGGATCTCAAATACACATGTGGTAACTTTTCTTACAAGTTAACTAAAGCTTTACTTGTGCTACTTGTGCTCGATCTTGGTCTATCTTGGTTTACACTTTATCTCAGTTTACACTGGCTCTAGAAGGTGAGATGATCAGACATAATGTCTGCTGGGACAAAGTTTCACCTTCAAAAATATTTTAATATATATGAACCATAAACATAAGGTTTTATTAGCATGACGCCTTGTGGACACTTTTGATCTGATACTAGGTTTCCTAAAATTAAATTAACCATCTTACAGTAAACCAGCCTTGAATTTTTCCTTGTGGAAAATACCTGAGAGAATCAAAGTTCTATCTATCTGCTGAATTATTTTTATTTGTTCAAGAAATGGATATAGTAGTTGTGACATAGGTAACTATGTTAGAATATTGACAAAATTTGATTGACAGCCAGCAGAAATTGAGTTAGAAACGCTGTAAACAAAAGTTAATGGGAAAAAAAACCTACCAAAGTGAAAAATATTATAGCCCAGATAATAACTTTCTACAAGCAAAGAGAGAGAAAAAAGGCAATATTTACTAAATAGTTCATTTGCTATCACTGACTCAGGTCATTTCATTAGCTGATAAAATGGCTTGATAAAAAGAAGATGTACAATTAAGGTTATTTTGTGGACCAAATAAAGTCAACAAGTCAACTTGCTTACACATACAGTGAAAAGGAAGGCACATATGTACATATCATAAGTGCATATCAAAAGTGTTTTGACACACAATGAATCTGTAACAGTGTAAACAAGCTAATGACAAGTTTACAGCTGTAGATAAGGTTGAAGATTAGCCATGGGAAATTGCCACATCAAAATAAACAGAAAAAGAAAGGATAAAGCAATTTACCCAAGTGCATCAAAGCTCCTGTGTGTGCAATTCCACTTAGCTAGAACTACTTTCCAACCACACGCACTTTCCCAGAAATAGCAGCACTAGATGGTGTTCCCTTTCTTTAGAATTACTTTTGTGTCTTCCTATTCAATGGGCCCATGTTAGTTCATGAGGAGTGATCCAGGATTGTTAGAAACTGGAGTCTAACTGTAGATTAACCATTCAGCTTCCCTAGTGGATTGTTGCTTTGCATGCTTGGGATCAAGACCATTCATACTACTGGACAGCAGTACAAAAGGAAAAAAGTGAAAATATTTATATGTAATGGCCAAGTCAGGAGACAGCAATGCCTCCCATGCACCTGACCAGAAGTAAATTCCCGCTGCACTAGGAGCTGCAGTAAGATGACAGTATCTCATTTAAGATGATTTTCTGCTTGTCCTGGTAATTCAGAGCCTCTTAAAAGTGAAAGACTTTCAGATTCCTTGTTAAATTCCAGTTGATAATTACTTTCTGCAGAACAGGCAACAGAATGAAAATCTCTAGAACAAAAAAAATCTCATCATCTTAGTGACTTTCAGGATGGAAGTTCCTAACACACATGACGGCTAAACCACAGTGAGTGGTAATCAGGAAGTCCTACGCCAAAAACAACAACACGTGCTACTGGCTGCTAATAACTGCCCTCCAGAACTGGGATATAACACAAGCTTCCTGACTCCTGGTATTCTGCAGTTGCCTAAACACAATGGTATAAACCACAGGCAAAGTATGGGGATTGCACGAGTGAATATTTCAATCAGTGACTCCCTTAAAACTTGTCTGCACAAGCTGTGTCACAGCAATTTATCCAACTGTAACTAAGGTCTGAATGGATTGTTAAACACCTTTGGTTGGACACTGTATTCAAAATTTAGTTAGCCTTCATTCAGTTTGATATAATTCATTCTTATCTGGTTTACTTTAGCAAAACAAAGGTGGATTGATAAACACCAGGAACAAAAAAATTCTTTATTGGAAACAGTGGTCACTGCTAATATAATAGCTAATGGGTATAAGTTTGAGTTTAGAAGCTGGAAGATAATCCTTAACCCTCACAGCAACCATACTCTGGAATTAGTTTTCTGGTATAGTAATATGAGCAAAATACTTAACTACTTTTAAGTGTTAGCTCAGTCTATGAACCAGAGTATGTGGCATGCTTGCAACAACAAGTATTTAATGATCCTGAAGGTGCCTTTCAGGAAAGTTCCCATGATAATATTTACATACCTAGTCTACCTCCCTCAAGATTTGCAAAATGTACATAATATACAAAGAATATATCTCCACTGTAAAAACATTAAAACAAATGTTAGATCTTTCAAACTCGGTATGTAGTTTCAGAATCACTAAGAAACACTTTCTCCCTTGTTTCAGTTTTTTATTTATAACATGGAAGTAGTAATACCTTCTTGTCTCACAGGAAGCAATTCAGGAAAATTCATGACTATTTATAAAATGCTCACTCCAGTGATAAACACAGTCTCCTCATGAAGAAATCAATAAACTAATACAGATTTAGACATTGTATGGTAAATAAAGGTCTTAGCTACACACAGCCTAAACAAATAAACAGCTGTTTCCTTCATTGTGTATCTGCCCTCCTGTGAGGATTTCCTGACAGGGGTCCTGCCAGGAAATATATCCAAGGACCTTGGAGTATCTGAGGATCTTGTAGTAAGAAATTACCTAGTGATGTGCACAACAGACAGCTTTAATTTGCAGTGGCAACATTGGTTAGGACTCTAAACACATAATTTATCCAATGATCTGGTAAACAATAATTCAATTTAATTTAAAATTCAAGGGTTTTTTGGCCAAATCTCTGGTGCAGTTAAATTATTTGGGTTTACTGAAGAGTTAAGGAGGAAAAACATGAGAAACAAATTACTGGGTAATAATGAATTCCCTTCCTGGCTATAAATTACTATTAATATGCTACCACATCTTCAAAGATATTTAAACTAGAGTGTATATCATAATATGTCACTATTACACTGTAAATACACACCGAATCTCTCAGGTACATCCACTGACCTGATATGAATGCACCTTGTACTTACTAAGCTGATCCAACAGCATCCATACTGCAGTAATGATAACCATCTATGTCTACAAACTCAAATCCCCACTGGCACTACTATTTATGTGGATTTGGCACTGGAATCAT
Source organism: Pachyramphus minor (assembly GCA_013397135.1). NCBI lineage: Eukaryota > Metazoa > Chordata > Aves > Passeriformes > Tyrannidae > Pachyramphus > Pachyramphus minor. Next base: position 241,225 of record VYXB01008913.1, on the reverse strand, counting down.
CACTGGGTATGATTCTCCAGAGGAGAATTATACCCAAATTCCTATAGCATTTCATTAACTTGTGGTGCTCTGGAAATGCTTCATAGCATGCTATAACAAATTTCCATCTTCCTTTCACACCTTCATGGGAAAGTTTTCAGTCTGCCAACATGTTGGGTTGACAGTTGCTGTGATGTAAGTTCCTCTCTTTCATGTGCCCCAAACAGTGCCAATATGAGCACATCAGGATGAGCTGTTCATGCTTGTACTTGCAGAGCTATCACAGCCATGAACAGTTAGGGGGGTTGAAGTACACAAAGAGCTCTCAAACAGTTCTGGAGTCATCAACAGCTCTCACAATGCCCATAGTTTTCCCTTGGCATGTGGGAGTTCAGGAGGTGATAAAAAAGACACCTGCAGACCTCTCTGGGAAAAAAAAGGGATATACCTGTGTGGATGACAGTTTAATTACCTCTGCAGAGGAAAGCTGTCAGTGCGATTTCTCAATCAAGCATTACCTCTGGTGACTATGTTCTTCGTAGTTACCGTTCTATAGGATGCTTGGGAGAAGACAGTTTTAATTACACTTCAGACATTCTGGATGGTTGCTTTGCATGCTTGGGATCAAGACCATTCATACTACTGGACAGCAGTACAAAAGGAAAAAAGTGAAAATATTTATATGTAATGGCCAAGTCAGGAGACAGCAATGCCTCCCATGCACCTGACCAGTTCTACCTCTCCAAACAGCTCATATGCTCTGGTTCAACACATGTAATTAAACTGCACAGAGCGCTGCACTAAGGCAGCTGTGCTCTTTCTGGCAGCCAAACTAGCTCATTTATGGTTTGGTCAGGTATTTTTGCAGTGCACTACTGTGCAGGCCTAATTGACACAAGTGTTACTGCTGGGCTAACAAGGGAAACAAAATAATGCTTTTTATAGTTGTAGGCTTACAGAACGGACTGACATGCATGAAAAAATATGAATGGGAAATGTGAGACTCTGCATATGAATTATTGATGTGATTACAGTAGAGGTGGCTATTTTGTTATGAACTGTGTGGTGTTCCCTTCTTTCTCAAATGTCTCTGCAAGCTGAAAGTTCCAATAAATCAGTGTTAACCAATTAAACCACATAAAGGGGTTTTGGCACACCTACTCTCACCTTATGTCTTGCAGCAGCTTGCTCTGCCTTCCCCACAGTTACTTCCTCTTTCCTACAACACCTGATCCAGCAAAGGTAGTGGATCCTGCAAGGAAACAGAACTCTGTATCTTTTCCTGCCAAGAAGATTAAACCTGAATAATTTCAAGACAGCAGTTATGGCCTTCCTTCATGCAAATGTATTTTTATTCCGTCTGACACTCCAATGTGTTTTGAAATTCCTCCTGGCCACATGGGCACTTCAAAGAACAGATCATCAGCTGCTGTTCACCAAAACATACCCAAAACGTTTTCAGTGTCTGGTCAGGGGTGCACGGCCTGATAAAACGCAGGCCAACACAGGAAAACAACACCATGCACATGGGAAGGAGAGCACAGTCAACTACCACTGCTCAGCACAGCCCTCCCATCTCTTTGTTAGGACAGCTACTGGTAATCTCAGTGTATTTCAACAGGGACCAAGGGATCTGCAATTAACCTTTCCTCTTGGTTTGTTGCAGTGTTGAAGCAGGAATCCTCTCTCTCCATGTAAAAGGTCATGTGATTTCACTGTAAGGCAGCTTTCAAGAGTGCCCTGGAAGACAGTAAGACCAAAAAGGACAGTGTGGGACTTCAAAAGGACTATTGATGAAACAACTCACTGAGGTTCCTGATGACAGGGATCTGTTTAAGACGATCTGGACAGTTTCTCAATAGCCAGAGGCTTACTTCATAGAAAACAAGAGAGTGTTTGCTATCCTTGATTAGCCCAGTGGCTAGAAAACATTATGCTTAGATGTGCCAAGCTGCCTTCAGACTGTCATGGCAAAAGACTAAGAACATCAACTTTCCTGACAAGCTGTCAAGAGCGTCAGGTTCTGTCACAGCCACAGCCACATTCCTGCCACAGCCTCCACCTGCTGAGGCCTCAA
>VYXB01008913.1:204629-239142 GCA_013397135.1 Pachyramphus minor | reverse complement strand
AAAAAAAAAAAGCCTTAAAACAATAACTGACCTCTGGATGGGCAAGCGCCATGGACCCTACGGCAACGAGCAAAGCTTCCCCGCCCTCACATGGGCGTACAAAGGAGCCGCTTTGGGAAGAGAGCCCCACCTCAGTGACTCCCCGGAAGGGAGAAGGAGGCAGAGCCCGGCGGAGGCGAAAAGGCGGATCGGCGAGGGCGGAGGAGGCGGTGTCGGAGGGCGGGAGCGCCGGGTGCGGCCATTCCGGTGGGATGTGCGGGGTGCCATCGGTAAGCCCGGCGGGGGTTCATGTGGGCAGCTCGGTTGCGGGGTCGGGTCCTCGGGGGGGCACCGGTGCTGGACTTCTGGTCCGAGACCTGGCGCGGGAAAACGTGGAAGTCAGCGGTGGCGGAGGGAGAGAGGTCCCTTCTGCCCGAACCGGGTGGCGTTTTGCAGGGCCAGCGCTGAGGAGCCTGGACCGGCCCCTGCAGAGCACGGCGACGGCGGGACCTCAAAGGTACAAGGACGATTTGGGCTTTTATGTTTTTAAATGTCCCCTGCGCGACGAGCCACCCACGCGTATTTTAATCTCCTCGACTGAGTTGCTCTGGCAGCAGACCAGAAAGAAAGGTAATGAAGACTTTGACTCCAGAAACAAAAGCCGGTTTTTTAATAGCTCATGATGGTGACTGAGTTGTAAGCTTTCTAGTACTTTACAGATTTATGGTAAAAAAAGTAGACTTAAGTCCATGTAAGTCACAGGGAAATTCCCGGAGCTTCGGGGAAGTACCCAGGGGTGCAGAGTGCACAGGGTCATTCACAGGATTGGACCACAATAATAGTTACTGGGCTTAGTGATGAAAAGTATTCACGAAGGTGGGAAAGAAAAATCAAAGTTCTTGTGAGAAATACAGCTACTGAAGAAAAAGGTGCTTTTAATACCAAAATTACTATTATTGTAATACTAAACCAGTACATATAGGGTATTTGTGTACTTACCAGTGACCATAGTTTTGAGAAACCTCTTATTTAAAATGTATTTATCTTCATGTCATCACCAAGAGATAAGTGAATTCCTGTTTCCATAAGTAGTGGTTTGCAGCAGAGAGGCACTAAATGGTTTACCTAAAATCAGAGTGGAATTTAAATCACTTAACTCTTGTGTACCCCAAAATCTGGTCTGAAGCCATTGTTTTAGACTGAATCTTTACAGTTAGGCTGTGGGCATTATGGTTTACAGGAGCAAAAGGTAGAACTCACAGGCAAGGATGACATTCTTCTGTTACTTGCCACTACTGTGGATGATCCAAATTTTAAAGGCCATAGCCAGAGCTGATATATATATTTCTAATGAAAACTCGACTAAAATCAGGACCAAGTGCTCTAAGTAAGTACTCAAAGATAGTTGCTCTAATCTGACATTCCTGTCCCACTTTGCTTGTGCCAACACGAGTACTTTCATAGCTGTAATGATGGACTGGGAAATGCAGTAACGTTATTGTCCTTAAGTTTGTAAAAGGTCTTGCAGATCAGTGAGAACCAGGTTCAGTAAGTAGCAGATCGATTATCAAGGAGGGAGAGGGATAGGAGCAGGAGGTAGAAGCAAGAGCTATTCCGTTCAGTGTTAACTTTTACCTCAGTTCAGCTACTCACAGCACTAATTCTATAGTGCCTTAAATAGTTTTGGGGTTACTAGGGTCAGAATTTGAGTGTTCTTAACTCTTCGCAATTTTTTTTTTCAGGCTTCTGTATGTTTTGGCTTCATTTTTATTAATAAAACTTTGAGGATACACATTTATAGTTAAGCCCTGAATTGCTGTAGGTCACTTCTCACTTTCAGGCCTGAAAAACCATCTCAAGATTCGTGTTTTGTAGTCTTGCAGAAACTCTCCAGTGATTAAAGTGGGTTATTCCTCTCAAAATATCCTCAAACAGTAGGCAGGTTTTATTGCTCTGTGACAAATATCTGATTGTATTCCTGACGTTATACAAGACTAGTTTTTGTCAAAATTCACTAACCTTAGAGCATTAGAACTGCAAACCTCAGTGGATGCCTTGGGAGTTTCTGGACGTCTTAAATAGCTGACAGTGTAGGTGTCTTAGAAAACCAGAAGAAAAGTCAGAGACCTAATCTAGGATTTTAGGAACTCAACTGCAGTTTCTTGCTGTAACAGGTACTTTCAGTATAAATTTCAGTAAGTACCCTAGACCTCATCTACACAAGAGTTTTGGCCCTTTAAATAAATCAGCATAGTTAAAAACCAGTAATACTACCAATATGGATCCATTTCCTTTAGGACTATTTACGATAACATAGGGAATGTACACTGCTGAAAAAAAAAAATCACATCCTTCTGCACCATGTGAACACCAGTATAAATTTTTTATGTGGCTCACACCTTAGTCTTACTGTGAAATTAATTTCAATTTCACACATACCAAAGCATCTGTAGTGATTAAATGCTGCGTGACCATAAGCTAAAGATATACTTGTGTGGAAAGATGGTCATAAAAGAGTGACACTTAACCTGGAAGGTTTTGGTTTACAATTTTGAAACCAATGTGGCACATGAGAACAGGGTGTAAAACAGAACTTTTCTCCTGAATGGAGAAAAGGAAGCAAAATATTTGCACAAATGATTGCTTTTCAGCAGCCTTCAGTTCTATTTTAGAACAGATTACCTGGAGCAGAAGGACATGGCTCATCTGAAATTTGTTAGTGCATGGTTTGGTTGTGTCTGTAGGTACAAGATCTGATTGGCATCCTAAATAATTTTACCCAAGGTGAAGGAGATTTTTTTGGTTTTTTTTATACTGCTCCCACACTGTAGCACATGAACCAGTACTACTGCATGTGTGGTTTACTATTAATTGTCTTGTGTCAGGGCCTTGGCACTTCCTGGGTTTTTATGCAGCTTGCTGATTGTTTTTTAGTTGTGAACAGCTGTCGATGGCTGGCTTACCATACTCACAACGAAGAAATTTTCTTTCCAAGATCCAACACATTTCAAAGCTTGCAGGTTTTCAGCGTTGCCCATACTAAATTAGACTTTGTAGGTAGGAGTACATGGCAAAATAGCGCCACAGCAATTCACTTTTCACAATAACGTCTGCCTTCCATTCTTTATTCAAGAGTTCTTAGCTTCCCCTTTATAAATACAACTCAGAATATGTGTTTGTAAGTAACCACATATTTTTCTCAAAATTGAGGTTTTGATTCCTGCAGGTTTTTGACTGCTTGTCCCATAAATTGGCAGCATAAGTCTTATCCAGACCTATGTGGCATATTAGAGTGTCTCTGTGGATTTCACGTTGGCTTGCAAAGACATGTGACAAATTTGTGAAATCACATGTTACAAAGAAAATAGCAAACCTTAGGAGAAAAGATGAACTTGTTCTTCAGAGTGTAAATTAATCTTCAGGCCCTGCCTCCTTTAAGTTTCTCCATTGTCTAATAGCTTCTGTGTTTTAAAAGGTGATTAGAAGGAGTTAACATTTAGCCTCTATAGTTCTGTCAGTGTAGTGACAGAAGTGCTACTCAACCTGCGAAATAACACTTGCTATGGTGTTTAAATGGGACTTTTGTGTGAATCAGGGATGATCCACTCTTCCATAGCATTGTGTAGTATGACCTGCATCTAGGTCAGCATTTTTTATCTTCCCTGGCCACCCAGAATCTCAGACCTGGAGAACATCTTGAAATATTCAGGTGGAGAACTGAGAAGAAAAGGGATGTTGCTGGGGAGATGCACTGTCTGAATTGCTTCTGTTTTGAGTGCTGTAGACATTTTTCAGGTAAGATAGTGCAATTTTATTGATTGCATTTGTGTTTGCTAAGGATTGATTTATTAATTCCTACTGTGAGCCAGCATAGATGTCACAGAAGGCCTACTGCGCGCTGCCTGAGAAGGAGCAGAATTGAAACACACACCATAAACATGCATGTGCCAAAGGTTTGAGGAACATTCTTGTCAAAAGTGTCATTTGCCAAATGTATTTAACAAATAATTTTCTGAAGGAAGAACGAAGACTAGCTATTTGCAGATCACAGCAAAAGAGAAGGGTGTTGTCAGAAGGGAGGAAGTGGTCAGGAGAAGCCAGGGTAAGTGGTAAGGCACTTCAAGTGACATGAGAGCAGATGACCACAACATAATAGTAGGGTGCAGTTCCAGAGCATAAACATAGACTAAATTATCTATGCATCTGTTTTGCTGACAATATTAAGAAATTATCTAGTATGGGAGAAGTCAGTGATTGCTAAGTGTTTGCTAAAGGCTACCAATAATATAACTGGAATTAAGGAATTTTTAGTCTCAGCTCGATCCCCCTGCAGGAAGGCTGGGAGCAATGGTGTGCATGAAGATATGCAGGTGATATTTTGCAGAACTGGAAGCTGAGAATTTAGAAGAGAAAATGGAAGGCAAGTAATTGGAAAAGAAAACAAATTACGGACATGAAATAAACACATAAGAGAAGGCTTATGCTGGGCTTTATGATGAAACGCCCTTCTTTCAGGGTACAGACCATTTAAAGAAGGGGTTTTCTCAGTATTACCACTAGCAGAGAGTTCTCAAAGGCTGTTTTTATTGTGATATAGGATGGTTAAACATGGATAGTGTATAGTGTTGATCTGTCCTGTGGTAAAAATGACACTGCTGTGCCTTGCTTTAACAAAGATATGACAGCCAGCTATTTCATGCTAACCATATCTAGTCTTACCAGTTTTTCATATCTCAAAGTGCTTTGTAAGAAGAGGAAAGAATCAGAGTACATGAGGGAACTTGTGCAGAGAGAAAGGAAATAAGTCCAGTGTCAGATAATTCCTTCCACATTTCATCATTATCATGTGACGTTACTAAGCTTGCTGCAAAAACTTCTTTTTGAGTATAAAACACACCTGAATTACCTCTATATCAGCTCTTGCCATTCAGCAAGATCACTTGCTGTAGTGTTCGCTTGAGTGTATAGTATGAAAATGAGGATGTTCTAGCTTGTGTTTGAGGACACTGTCTTCAAAACTTGGCATGTGATCATTTAGGCTTCCTGTTTTCAAATACTTGAATGCTATTCTTGGGTTTTTTAAACGTAAATATTTTCTTTTAAATAAACTACTAAAAATAGTTCTTCAAAGTAACTCATCTTGTGGGTTATTTGCCGAGCAGAATTGAATTATCTGCCATTTTGTATTACTACTTTGGATTCACATTAGGTGGAGAACTCAAGAATTTACAATGAAAAATAGCAGGACAAGAGGGTCAAATAATGTTTTAAGGGAAGAGATTTATTGGAAAAATTGTTCAAAACAGCTTTTTTTTGATCTTCAGCCACTTAATCCTTGATAATATCTAACATGAAATTGATGATACCCCTTTTGACCAAAGAAAAGGTGTTCATTACTTTCTGAACCAAATTTAAGGAGGAGGAAGAAGAAAATTACTCTAAATAGTTAAAAAATGGCGAAAGAGATTTCTGAAGTTTGAAAACTCATAAATCCTATTTTAAAATGGTGATGCAAATAATTTTTTTAAAAAATCATTTGCAGGTAGTAGCTCTGTCAAATCCCAAGTGAGTCAGAGGGCATTGTGGCAGAATATGAGGCCCAGATACTTTTTTCCCAAGATGCTGGTTAATTGTCTGATTCACTTTTATGATCACAGGAGATTACTTGTTGTTTCTCATACAGTGTTTCCACTGTGGTAGTTTCATGTTAGTTATTTCTGGTTCATATAATCTTCAAAGTTTACTTATAAGTTGTTACATTAAAATATTGGGGATACTGGCAGAAATATGGAGTGCACACAACTGAATGTGATGTTTCCTGTTCCTTTCTAAGCTCTGCCTCTCTAAAGAAGGATGAGGAAGAGTGGGGCAGAGGTTTTGGAGCTGTGTCAGGAGTCAAGGGTGTGTCTGTAGTGAGGGGTGACGGCTCTTCAGCAACACTGCATATGCAGTTTAAACCTTTAGCTCCAGATCCAGTGGTGAGGGATTCCATCTTAACGTGCTGTCATGTTAAAATGTCCAGTACTCTTCCATTCTGCTGAGTACCCCCACACTTTTTTTTTTTTTTAAAGTAGTGGTTATTGGGTATCAAATACTATAAAAGAAAATAAATTTTGGAAACCAAAAAGACCTAGAACTTAGGAGGGTTTAAAATTTTTCAGGTCTATTTGAGCTATATATTTTATTTAGCCTGTATAATTTTCACTGAATGAGCAGGATCTGCTATTTAAAACTTCTGCACTCCCTTTAGCCCTGGGAGTTTTGGAAGAGTTCCTTTTACTGCTTCTTCATCAGTATCAGATGTTTGTTTGTTTGTTTGGTCTTATGAAAACAAACATGATTTTCACTACAAATCTAACCTACTCTCAAATATCTCACTTATGGCATGCTGAAAAAGTTGCAGCATTTACTTAAGTTTTCTATAAGGACATTGTAACAGTATGTAGAGATATGTCAGATTACTGGGCAAAGAGTTATTGTTTCAAGCAAAAATGTGGTTAATTGACACACCCTGTATGACTCATGCTAAAGACAGAACCTTGAGAGTCTGATAATTTAATAGAAGAAATCATGTTAAAACTCTCCATGATAAGTCAGCACATTGTTAATTAAAACAAACGTTTATTTGAAAAGGTCCCTCACTGTATAAGATCTGTTTGTCAGAAATTACTTGAGCAGAGATTGTTAAGAAGTGGTGTTTTCTCAAAACAGCCAAGCCTTAAGGATGTCATCCAAAATCTAGATGTTTGGGGTTTTTTTAATAGCTGAACTGCCAACATTTGTACCTCTTTTCAGGAAGTCATATTTTTAAAGTCGAATTTTCAGTACTTTGTTCTTTGCTTCAGTCCTAACTTGTGTAGATGGTCTGTGTTAATCTGGTTTTTGAGAGCTCTTGGTGTATTGAAGAACTCTTCATAGCCATATATGGACTCCACCAGCAGCACATTCTACAGTACCTAAACATTTTTAAAGACTTGGCTACTTTTCAAGCTTCACACTTGTTCTCAGGCTCAGTATAAATGAATCGAAGCATCTCTTTCATGTGTGTACAGATCAGTGTTCATATGTATGACTATATAGTAGCCATGCATTAAAAGTAGTTAATTGATGTGAAGTAGCTGCTTCTAGATGTCAGAGTTTCCATTTCTGCTGGAAAGACTGACCCTGACTAAAAAGGAATAGTAACCTCTGTGCAGAGGGAGTCCCTCTGGGAACTGTCTTCCAGGCTTAGAGGATTCCAGGATTAGAAGAAGGAAAGATAAAAGATGCCAGATTATGTGCAAATAAGAGCATGCCATATATTTTGGAAAATCTTCACAACCTCCTTCTTTCCTCTCTGAGAAGTCCCAGACATAGCTTCCTTCCCGTGCAACCTTTGTTAGTCTGACAGTGACTGGGACCATAAGATTCAGGACTGAGAAAAACAGAAAGCCTTTTTCTCAGACTGGTCCCTTGCATTGCCTGAGGGAATGCTGCAGAAGGGCCTTGCAAGAACAGGAGGGTACTGCCAGGGAATGCTATGGGGAGATGCTATATAGAGATTTGTTTTTCTCTCCTTCCTATGCAGATTGTGGTTTCTAAAGAGGAATGTGATTTTCATGTATGTAGTAAAAATCCTCTGAGATATTAAGGTTGTAACAGTCAATAACTTTCCACATCTAATGGTGATAGGACAACAATGTACCATCTTATTTCACGAGAGGAAGAGGCCAGAGAGACAGCAGGGAAAAGCTTTCCTGCTTGAAGGGTGGTTGTGCAGAGGACCAAGCTCTTTAGGAATGTAAGGGAATCTTCTTTTTAATTAAGAACAGAACAGGTTGATGTAGAGGTACAAATACTGTCTCATTGTTAGAGGACCTACTGAGGATATTGGGCCCATGTTTCAAGCTTTCTACAATTGTAATAGAAGAAAGAAGAAATCAAGGATGGTATGTAAGAGAAGATAGTTTGGATAAAATAGATTAGTAGTTTGGAAAATTGCTTTTGTAAGGAACATTTTGGAGGAATCTTGAGCAGGACAGTGGCATTTGTCAATGGCAGAGAGATACCACATGAAGAGAAGATTTGATTGATTAAAGCCAAAATCAGGATTAATTTGATGACTGTGTAGGGTCTATTGTAAAGAGATTTCTTTTAGAAAGAACCAGCAAGTTTTAGAGGCAGCTGTTGTGTGGGAATTTAGGAAGAGGATTTACTCAAAAATTTTGCTAGAATGTATGCAAGTAGTAAGATACCAGATGGAAGGAAAGTAATCTGCAGTGAGAATTACTGATGTTTGGGGCTCACGCAGTTTATAGTTTTCAACAAATATACTATGAGCTGTTCTATGGAAGACGTAATACAAGAAATGTAGCAACCGTTAAGGTGTAAAAGCTCATAAATTGTAAAAAAACTTGATTATAAAAACCAGGGCTTTTGAGCTTCCACTAAAACATGATTCATGTGTTTAAGAGGCCTTTTCTGACTGCATTAGGTGATGTGAAAAAGTGAGTATCACCTATAGCTGTAAACTTCAGCTTTCTTTAGGAAGACAAATTCCTGTGTAGAATGCTAGAGCTTAGCTAGGTGGATAGAGGAGAAGCATTTGCATGAAATTTATTCATCCTCTGTCAGTTGTTAAAAATTCTCAAACCTGTTTCTGATTCAATAGAAAAGGGTTTTTGTTCATGATAGTTATTTTGCGCCTTTCACTGGCAATTCCTCACTTTGTGTCTGTACTCAGATTCATATTGCTCTATTGTTGACTTTTGAGTTGAATGAAGTTTGTTAACCATCAGTATGGACCGCATTGTCTGAGATGAGGATTCCTTTCAAAGGAAAAGTTCCCTGCAGAATTAGCAGCTTGTCTGCTTTTCTCATACTATAGCATGAGAAACTGGTGGGCGGGCTGCTATTAAAAAGCACTTAGGCATTTTAAACAGAGTAATCAAACTCTAGGATCCTGAAAGGGTGGATGAAATTCAAGCTTTGAAGCAGAAGTTCCTGGCCTCACATAACCTGTTAACTGTCTGGGTTGGTTTTCCTTAGTTGAAATATGAAAATTACTTTTTTCCCTGGGCTTATTCAAAATTGTAACTGTGACTTTTTAGTTGAAAAGCCTTTATAGAATTGTTATGTAACTTGGTGTATTTTAAAACATTTTTAGATAGACGACACTCCTTGGATTATAAAGCCTTTCAGGCACAATGGCTGATCCCATCCGCTGGGCCCGATACCGTTGGCAGCGACTGATATCAGCAGATGGCAGGGAAAGCAGCAGCAGCAGCAATTCAAGTAGCAAGTACCATCAATCATCAAAAAATACTGGCAAACATAGGATAGTGATACCCTGTTTGGGACATTTTAAAGAAGAGTATGAAAAAGTATCAAAACTATACATGAACAACAAAATACGGACTACTAAGTATACTTTATTGAATTTTTTACCACGGAATTTATTTGAACAATTTCACAGGTAATTCCCTCCTTTTTGATTGTGATAATTCTTCTGAAGTGGAATCTCTTTATTTAAATGTGTATATGTTGCTTTCTATTCAAAAATTATTCTTCCCCCTGACCTGCTTATCACTTCTGAAAATATATGTGTTATTTGGTCAAAGTCTCTTAAATATCATCAGTGTTGGATGACCCATTTCTCCTTAGCTTATGTACTTTCCACTTATTCACTTCTTTGGACTATTGAACTATTTCTTGTTCTTGGAGCAATGCCACACAGCAATCTGAAGTAGGATTTCCAGCTCATTTCCTGTAAATGTGTTTTTCCCTTTCCTTCATGTCTATCTCTCTTGCCAGTTTTTTTTCCATCTTCCTTCTGCTTGGAGGACTGCTGAATTGTAAAGCTATGCAGGGAGGTTGTAGGATGGCTTCCTTTTTAAGACATGCCATCTCCCTTAAGAGATGATAAAATTAAGTTTAAAAGACCTGGAAATTTGAGAGAGTGCGAGTTCACCAGTGCCTCACTAGAAAACATGTGCCTGGAGGACAGTTTTGAAAATAAAGGAAAATTCTTGGTTTCTGCATTGTCTGGTCATGTATATTAAGCAGCTGTGCAGCTAAGCAATCTGTTGACTGGAGAGTGAAAACAGAGTTCCAGATACTTCATTCTTAAATTGCAGTTGGGGTGAAGAAAAGGTAATTGCTGTTAACTTCAATGTCTATATAGCATGGAGTGGGGAAATAAGGATCACCGTCTGCTAGTATGGCTAACTCCTGTGTTTTCTCTTTCTTTCAGAGTTGCCAATTTGTATTTCTTATTTCTAGTTGTCCTAAATTGGGTTCCTCTGGTGGAAGCTTTCCAAAAAGAAATTACAATGCTACCTCTGGTAGGGGTTCTGACAATTATTGCAGTGAAGGATGCTTTGGAAGATTACTCAAGGTACAAAATGGATAAACAGATAAACAACTTATTAACCAAAGTATATAGCAGGTAAGAGACAGCAGTCTTTGTGGTTTATTGTTATTATTTGATTATGACTATTATGTGAAAAGTTGTTCTTTTGATTTACTTTCCAAATGCTCATAGAGTCATAAAATAATTTAAGTTGAAAAAGGTCTCTGGAGGTCACCTAATCTTAACCCCCTGCTCAAAACAGGGCTACTTAGGATTACTCAGGGCTAGTTGAGCCTCAATCACTGGTTTTGCTAAATGGGTATCAAATTTGTGTAAAATTTGCTTAAAAAATTACGCTTTAATTTTTTGAGGTGTGTTCATGCATGAGTTTGTATTGTGTTAACCAAGGTACTTTGACTAGTTAAGCATTGTTGTACATAGCATTTGTTTTGAAAGGTGTATCTTTAATTCCTCTAAAATGGCTGTAAGCACGTAGAACTTCAGAGGCTGCTAGTTTATCGCTCATTAATGGTATTATGTACTCATAATGTAATAACATTTACCCAAACAGAATGAGATAATTTTCTATTTGAGTGCATCACAGTTTGGTATAAATGTTAGCATCTGTTTCACAGTGAAGGACTGCAATATTACAGACTGTGGATGCAAGTCACGAGTGGAATCTGCTAGTGGCAAGAGGTTTGCTGGTAGGCAGTTATTATACAGTGGTAATAAAAAGATAGGAATGCAAACTGATGATATTCTGAATTAACCGGCAGAAAATTCTTTTAGTGTACGTTGGTGCTGCCCACATAATTGTTTTTCTTTTATACTTGTCATAAGAGGATATTCTGAGCATGAAAAATACAAAGATAAAGGAAGTATAGTTGTGGGTTTTACCAGGGATCAATTTTTTTCTCAAACTCCCCCCTCCACACAATTACTGTAAGTTGAGAGAGGTTTTATACAGACAAAACAGAGGCTTGGCGTAAGGGGTATACCATGATTTATTACTAGCAAGATAAAAACTAAGGAATAACATATACTACAACAGTTCTAATTAAACTTGCTTATCTTATGAAAAAGAATGTTTGTCTCAGGTTTTCCAGTCTTTATTCCCCCGCCTTGGGAAGGCAAGGGAGGGGGGAAGGTCCTCACTGTGGGTTTGGGCATTTGGCTGAGTACCAGGTCCAACAAAGCATTTCTCCGCCCTTTTCAGTTCAGGAGAAAGGTTTCTTCTTTGGTAAAATCATCATAAGTATTTACAAAAGCATTTCTCCCCCCTTGTACCAGTCCAGAGGGAAGAAAGGTTCTTCCTTTTGAAACAGTTACTGTAGCACTTGTGAAGTTTCTTTTGTGTTATCTTGAGGACGACAGGTTCAGTGTGTCGTAGTGGGAGACTACTTTTGTTCTCTCTCTCAGCTGTCTCTGCTGCATGATAACTTCAGGGTTGGGTCTGTCCCTCCTCCATTCCAGCTAGGACCAGAGGCCAGGGGCACACCAAAGCTCCTGAGGTCTTCTATGGCTTGTAAGGGGACTCTTACTCCATTATGGTCTGTACCACAGTTATAGGGAATAATGGCTCTGAGTCCTTTCCCCTGTTCCTGTGGGGTACTTTGCAGAAGGACACTTACTTTACCACATTCTTCAACCACAACTACAGAGAATGGCTTTGAGTCCTTCCTCTGCTGCGTGGAGGTCCCTTCCTACAGAAGACAGTCTTAAATAGACCTCGCCTTGTGGGTCCACCCAGGCCACCAGTTCTTCCCNCCCCCCTTGCCTCAGCTCTTCTCCTGCTAGAATTGACCTTGGAGGAAGCTTGGTTATCTCAAGTCCTCTCTGCTCTCCGCCAGGCTGGAATTCTTTCTGCAGCCAAGTTGCAGGTGGGCAGCTTCTGTCTGGAGTTTGTTTCTCCACTGTTACACGTCCCAACTGGAGAGACTTCACTGACATGCCTGCCCCCGGCCCAAAGCCGGGGAAGAGGGGCCTGGCCCCCCACTTGGGGGCTGTTGCCTCCCTCCTCACATGGCTGCTTAATTTCTTCTGTGCCACCACCCTCTTCCATTTTCTTAAGTATGTCATTAGCAGAGGTGTTACTAAAACTTTTGATAGGCTCTTTCTCTGGAAATCTACCTGGGCTTGAACATTTCAGCCCAGCGGGGGCTCATAAACCACAACAATAGTGAAACCCTTTTCTTTCTTGCATGCTCTGTTTCCATGTAGGGAAACAAGTATTTTGGAAAATGTCACTTTTAAGGTGTTGTGGTAACCATCACAAATAGCACCTGGAGAGGTGCTGGGAGGAGTGCTTGGCAGTTCATCACTTTAACAAATAACATGCGGCAGTTGCTGTAGTCGGAAATCACATTTAAAACTTCCTCTTTTCATTAAAGACATACCTTGGTGAAGGCAATACAGTGAAAATAAACTGCTCTAAAATCTTAATGTGCTAGTTTAGGTTTATGCCAAACCCTCAACTCTGTACTCTAGACATAACTTTAGTTAGCCCATGCAGCGTATTTGGAGTCTGGTACTATATAATTATTAAATGTAATGTGGTAGTTAGCAGATGGAATCTCCAGCTTTCTAGCATTTGTCACACTCTCTTGGTACTTTAAGAACTAACTCATAACCATAGAAGTCTGGACTATCATATTATACCACAAAAAAAAAAACAAACAGATTTTGTTGGCAAACACAAATATGTATGTAGCAGCTTTCCCAGAAACATTCTGTTCAACCTATAAAAATTTGAGTTTAAAACAAGTAAGAAATTGGGCTATTAGAAAAGATAAATGTTTTCTTTCTTTTTTATGTCTGCAGAAAAGGTTTAAGGCAGAAGCTGGATTATTTCTGGCTATAAATTGTCGGGTGCCCTGAAAGAATTCACTGCCAGAAAGCTGAAACATTCGATAGGCGTATGCCTGAAGACTCCGTGTTACTCATAATCTCATACCAATGTTAATGAAACAGAATTAATTTCTGATCTTTTGTCTTGGCTTGATTTTTTTTTTTTTTCACCCTTCTTCAAAAATGTGTAATAATCAGTGGCCATATTTGTCATGTGTGAAAACTCCTTATCGTGTCTATAAATATTTTGGCATTGTAACTTTTTTTTCTCCTTAGTTTTTGCATGAAGTATTTTATATAGTCTAGTCTGGGTTTAAAAATAAGCTTAGAGGCATGGTTCAGGAGAATTAAATCTTACTTATACAAAAAATTATTGTTCACTGCATGTGAGCTGATTTATCTTAAACTTCCATTAATCTCACATTAGGATTCAGAATTTCTTAACTTTTTTAGCAAGAATCCCCTGTTCCAGTGCATGCATTTTATCAAACATAGTAATATCAATTGTAAACATGATGAACAGCTAGGTAATTTTGAATACCATTTCCAGTCATTTTCTTGTTGTGCATTTGTTCATGTGGAGAAGTTGTACACATCGCATGTTCTGTCTGTGATTTTACTTACACATTAGATACTGACACCTACATGGCTTCCGTGTGCCCAAGGTAGCGGCTCTTCTTGCTATCTCAACATAACTAAGCAATAGTTGTCGTGCTTGAAAGCTTGTAGGCCACCTGTTTGTATGTGAAGGTGATTTGCATGATGAAGCATTTTCAGGAAGACCAGTGATCCTTGCTTCTTGAACTCTTGTGAGGCTTGCTTCTGTACAAAGTGAAGGGTTTCCATAATAAAACCCAGTTTCCCTGTGCTCTGTTCTCCATGACAAAACGTGACAGTCTCAGTGCCTTGGTAGGTCTATCTGAGTACCTAGATTCTCTGTGTTTTGACAAATTTGACACCACCCTCTGCTCCTTAATTGCTTTTGCTTATAGCAAATGTCTGACATCCATAGTTTAAGAGTTTTCAACCAACTACTTTTTAGAGCTGTGGATTTTATCTATTTAATGGATCAGAATTATTGTATTTGGTCCTAAATATACAGAGCCTGAACAGATTTTTCTAGGAAAGTTTATTTCTGTGTTGAAAATGTGATAATATTGCTTAACATTTTTTCCACTTTCTCATTTTTCATTTGTGGAGTAATAAAATATATCAATAAACAGTAAGATGTGCTAATGTGTGTTTTAGTTTAGTTTATAATTGTTGCTATGATGTTAAATAGTTATCAAATCCTTGTGCATTTTGAGCAAAGTGGTAGGATCTCATTTAAATAGCTATGAATCATGAAGTACGAAGGCATTGCTGTTTGAGCATCTGTTAACATCGTGTAGTTCATGTCATTTTAGTAGAACAATGGTGAGGTGATTATGATGGAAAAATCCATTTAGTCCCCTGCTGACCTACCACTAAAGGCAGCTACACCTTTTTTGTTAGACTTTGTGCAGAACTGGATGGAGAACATGTGCATGATCCATCTCTGCATCAGAAGCAGGACAGATGATGTTGCTGGCTGATATGTTTTTCTTTTCTTCCCTCTTCTGTAGAGCTCTCAAGTGTATTTCTTTTTCATTGCAGGCCTTGCGAGTAGACGTGTTGTAATTACTTTTCTTTACAAATACATGTTTATGCAAATCATTGTATATCTTTGGCATCCAGATATAATTCAATAATCAGTTTTTCTTCGTGGAATTGAGCTCTGTAAAGAAAAATCCTTTCTACAAGATTCTTCCTTACTTTTAGCTGGTTTTCCTCTCCCAGACTCCCGTCTGGCAAAAAGAAAGTGGGATACGTTCAGCTGCACCAAGTAAAAAGAAGCATCATACATTTTCAGTCTAATGTTTAATGAACAGGTAGTAATTTAAAAGAGGAAATATTTTCCATCACCTGATGGCTGATCTCAACACTGGTAGCATGGACAAATAGTTTTTTGAATTTTTTGTGAAATGCATAGTAGTTAGAAAAAAATACAGGGATGTGAGAGTACCAGTATTTTGTACTATTTTTAATCTCTTGTAAATAATTACTTCAAGAATAAATCGAAGGGTTGCTTTGTCACAAGATCTACAATTTCCAAATATTTCTGTGGTTTTGGAAATTCCAAATCACTTTGAAAAATCTCTGTAGAAGTCAGGGACATTAATTGATAACTATTCACCTGATATTTTTATCTTACTGCGTTAGTGATGCCATTGCTTTCTTCGCTTATGATTTTATTTTGTCTTGCTTACCTTTCCGTTTCCACCCTTTCTCTAACTCTTCTAGATGCAAGCTGGCCAAGGAAGTAATCTTCTACTGCCCTCATGGGTTCTCAAATCCTTTCCATTCTGTTTGGAGGGTGAGGTAAAAGGTTGCTGTTTTGGAGTGACCAGGGCATTCTGCTCCAGTTGATGTTGCACCCTGATTGGACTTGTTTGACCTTCATAGTGGGGTAAATTGGCCTACACAGAAAAGTTATGCTGATTTAGGTTTTTTCTATACCTGAAGGGTAGTTCTAAGCAAACAAACAAACAAAAATCACTAGTTTTCATATCTCTATCTCCTGAATAGATTTACTTTGTCAGCAGATTTGCAGCTATCGAAGCTCAAGTCATACCTTCAATAACTGAGAGTCATATTGTGTTTGAGCAATTCTTCTTACCCTTTTTCTGTTTGCCTCTATAATTAGTTTGGAGTTTGTTAATTTACTTTAGAACTTTTTCCTTCAACTGTTTTTTTCCTGTCTTTATTTCAGCGGAGATATACTGGTATGAAAAGTTGATTTCTGCAGTTTTTTAATCCATCCATGTTCTGATAGACATGCCTGTAGCTTAAGTTTTGTATGCATTCCATTGTGCCAGTGTTCCATTAGTGTAGAAAACTNTTTTATTCATAAGTTAGTTTAATTAGTGTTATAAGTTAAGTAGTAGTGTTATAATATATGTTATTTCCATAAGATAAGCTAAGTTTAAATAGTACTGTTGTAGTATATATTATTCCATAAGATAAGTAAGTTTAATTAGTACTGGTGTAGTGCTTGTGATTTTCTTAGTTTTTATCTTTCTAGTAATAAATCTTAGTATTATATCCCTTAAGTCAAGCCTCTGTTCTGTCTGTATAAAACCTCTCTCGACTGATAGTAATTGTGTGAAGGGGGGAGTTTGTGAAAAAAGGTTTTGATCCCCTGGGTAACCCACGACAGCAGCTATCGAAGCTTAAGTCATACCTTCAATAACTGAGAGTCATATTGTGTTTGAGCAATTCTTCTTACCCTTTTTCTGTTTGCCTCTATAATTAGTTTGGAGTTTATTAATTTACTTTAGAACTTTTTCCTTCAACTGTTTTTTTCCTGTCTTTATTTCAGCGGAGATATACTGGTATGAAAAGTTGATTTCTGCAGTTTTTTAATCCATCCATGTTCTGATAGACATGCCTGTAGCTTAAGTTTTATATGCATTCCATTGTGCCAGTGTTCCATTAGTGTAGAAAACTAGTGATGAGCATCTTAAGGAGAAAACAGTTGTGCATTATATCACTTTAATAAACTTCTGATGCTTCCTGGTTTTGCTTTGTTTGCACTTTGAAAGCAATACAAACACTTCCTTATCATCAGTGGAGAAACTGTCATAATTACATTGGTTAAATGTGTGGGCTTTGTGCCATCTGTTTGTAGAACTACACACCAATCTGGATGACTGAAAAATGAAGACTGTGGAGAGTACATGCTCCTCCCTTTAAACATAGCTCTTGGATTAGTCCATGCAAGGCAGGAAACAAAGCAGTCACTGAAGGCAGTAATAGTTTGTACAAAAACCTACTCCAGACCTATGCAGTCCTTGTAGCAGCCACTGTAGGTGTGTTCATCTACCCACGTTGCATTAGCCTGCTGCTGTGTGCCCCTGGCTAACTCCTCAAGCACTCTTTGTTGGTTTTTACCCTGCATCCTGTTTACCACTCTGTATCCGTGCTTAATTAGACAACGGCTATTTTTGGTCTGTGTTTGGCCCAGCCACCTGGGAAAGTTTGTTCTGTTCCTGCCATGTAGTGGGGAAACAAAGCCTGATAGACGAGAACTTCGTCCTTGAAGACAGTACTTTGTATAAACTGAAATTAATTGGTATCTTCCTATAGGCTGATGGCCCTCCAAGGGCATTTGAAGGAGAAAGTGAAGAGGAGGGAGATGAAGTGAGCCCCCAGACTCATTTAGGGAAGACCCCTCCACGTGTATCACGCAGGCACCAGGGGAAATTCCAATGTACACACGNTGAGTGGGAGGTTTTACTGAGGGCTTATTTCCTTTCCTCTTCCATGTCTCTCGGTTTCTCTGTATTACTTCTTAGTAATAAATATTGGGTTTTCTGAGCTTTCAGCAGTGTTTTGTTTTCCATTTCGGCATCTCTCCGAACCCTCCCTGGAACACACTGTAAACCTCAGTGTCTTTGCAATGAACTGCTGTGATTATACATTAAAGGAAAATTCTTCATCTCAGCTGAAGACAGAATAGCAGCTGTAAATGGAAAGTTGAAAACAGTTCAAACTTACTTACTTCATACCTGGATATTTCATACTAATAAAGAATCTCAACTCATGCTGACAGCCATGAACTTTTATTGACTTCACTGAGTATTACAGAGTCTTGGTACCTTCACAAAATCATAGAATGGTTGAAGGGACCTTAGAGATCATCTAGTTCCACCCCCCTGCCATGGGCAGGGACACCTTAACTAGACCAGTTTGCTCAAAATCTCATCCAATCTGGCCTTGAACCTTACATTCAAAAATTAATGAAAAAATGTTTTAAAATTCTGTAAATACGAATATTTATATTGAGAGCATCAGTGAAGTTGTTGCTGAATATTCTTTGCTTACTGATAAATGTTCATTATTTTGGGAGACAGACATTTTTGAAAGGCCTTAGCAGAAGAGAATAAGCTGTTCTTGGTTGCATAATTGCAAGAAAAAGTGAAGACCCAAAGAGAAATACTGAAAACACTCTTTCCTTTCTTGGAATGATGAATATACAGGAAGCAAGTGTGTTGAATTTTAAATAGAGCTAAAATATTTCTCAGAGGGTACCTTGAATGTAATTCCCAGAAAAATGGCTTGGACTGCAGAGTTGATTCTTTGTAATTATATTAAGCTTGAGCTGAATACATTATCTTATCAGAGTTTTTTTAACAGTTGGAAGCATAAATAGTTATTTGAGACATTTTCTGGTTACAGAACTTTCAGATTATGCATTTGTAAAAAGTCATTGTTCTTCTGTGTATTTCAGGAAGGAGAAGAAATACATAGATGAATGCTGGAAAAATGTCAATGTTGGGGACTTCGTCCGGCTTTCACGTAATGAAATCATTCCTGCTGACATGGTGCTGTTATATTCCAGTGACCTGGATGGGATCTGTTACATTGAAACAGCAGGCCTTGATGGAGAAACCAATCTGAAGCAGAGACAGGTGGTGAAAGGATATGCAGAGCAGGTGATAATTGTGTGTTTCTAGTCATGTAAGAAAGTTGACATGACAGATGGTCGACTAAAAATACCCAATCAACTCAACCCTCTCCATTGCCTAATTCGTGATAGCTCAGCAGTCCACATCTGAAAACAAAGTTATTAGGTAACAGTGATAATTTGTTGCTTGAGTTGTTTTGGAGCAAATATTTATGTATTCACATAACCCTAAAAAAGACAGATCTATCTGAAATAATGCAAGCCGGTGAAATAAACTCTTCAGGTAAATGTCAAAAGTCATGTATGGTGCATAGGATGCCGTGGGTGAGAAATCTGAGTTTTTTAGAAGGGACTTCTATGCTGTATAAAGACCTAAAAAGAAGAGCAGATATTAGCTTCTCTTTCACTGTTTTTTCATATTTCAAATATATTGTTACTCCATACAATACTCTAATGTTATACCTAACAGTCAAAATGTTGGAGATTGGCATGAAAGAGACAATATCAAAAGAACAAAGAATCCTGTCATTTCTGCAGTCTTCAGCACACTTGGTACTGGGTTCTGCTGCTGAAACACCATGCTGAAAACAACAGCAAGGAGACTCAGTGTTGTCCCCACAATAACAGACTGTTTAGTCCTCTGGAGATAAAATCACCTGAACTGCCTCTGAATTTTCAGCAGTGGTGAGAAAGTGAGAAGTAATCTCCAAGTCCCATTACTTAGTGGGTCTGGTAATACCGAAGGCATGATGTGCTATCCCTGAGGGTTAATCCACTTCAGGTTAATACAGCGCAACACATCAATACAGAAAAACATAGTAAAAATTTTTTGATCAAGCCAATGAAGTACTTGCTAATAATATGATGTCTTCTGAGTTTCAAATTCGACTTACAAGATTGTGTTTTAAGATCACAGTTGCTATTCTGACAGTGTGAAGTCACACAGTTGTGGGAGTACAGCCTTCCCAGAAGCCTGTAATTATCCAGAAGATGTGTTCAGTAATACCTGTGAATTAGAGAATTATACCTGGGAGTTTGAAATTTTAAGTTGTGTATCTGTTTTTTCTAAACAGTATGACTTTCCAAAGAGTTAGTGCCAGGTACTCAGCTTGGAAATTACTCAGTTATACCTGAGGCTAGCCTGTGTTATACTGGAGACTAGAGGCATAGTCATATGCCATTAATTGAAATTAAATTGCAATAACAGGTTATTCTGAAGATAAAGCCTTTTGGCTTTTCTCTTACTTCTTGTCATGCTTCATCCTTATTAATACAGGATATTTGTTTTGCATGGCTTTTGTCATTAGCAACATGTACCTCTGGCCTTTCATAATAGCCCTTTCTTTGGTACTCTTAAGTCTCAAAGATCATTACAAAGTCCTACCTGCTTTCTTTGTGTTAGCACAGATAGCATCCTGGTCATGGTGTTGGAAAAAAGAAAGCCTGTGTGCAAGAAATGCTGCTTGCAGAGAAGACAGTGCCTCTTCTTTTATTTACATATAATGAAAAACCTATGCAAAATCTCTTCCTTTTAGATGTTCTTGTTGTTTTTTGTTGTTTTCTTCTTCCTCACTCTTCCACTCATTTTTCTCCTCTCCACTGTTCTGGAGTCCATATTCTTCTCAGAATATCAGAAATGCAACTGATAGTTGTAAGCGTTTGATATTTTCTAGGAAGTTCTCTTATGATTTGTAAGTCTTATTTATGTGGGGTAGGAGACCATCAAAACCACCCGCAACCTACAGTTTCAAAGCTACGTTGTTAGATAGTAATATCTGAACCTATGAATTTATGATGTTCTCTGTTTTGGTTGTTTTTTTGTTGGTGTGGGGTTTTGTTTTTTGGTTTTGGTTTTGGTTTTGTTTTTTTTTTTATTTTGGTTCCTGTGGCTTTAGGTCTCTGAAATTGATCCAGAGGAATTTTCCAGTAGAATAGAGTGTGAAAGTCCTAATGACAACCTCAGTCGTTTCCGAGGCTTTGTGTAAGTAGGCTTGATGGTGCTGTCATTTGCTTTGACATTCTTACTAATTTTCAGAGAGCTTGTAATGTTTGCTTTAAAAAATAACAATATGGATAGAAATCAGTTTGCACCACTACCTTTCTGAGTGCAGCCCAACAGATAGAGCTCCAGAAGGGTTTTCTGAACAGCAGATTCTAAACTGATGCTTTTTATTTTGTATTGAATATTTTTAACATCTTAGTTAAAGCTGTTTTGCAATTGTATTTCATGCTTGAAATAGCTATTTCAGATCTGCTCTTAATAATGTGTGACCTCTACAGTATTTGGTCTGGACCATGGCCTGATTGGGCAAGCTGCATTGCTCAGAATTGGAAATCAAAAGGACTGGCTTCCTTTCCTACTCTGATTTGTTTTCTGTAACCATCAGTGATTTGATCAAACTCCTTTTGACCAGTGTGCCTATCTGTAGGTTTTTTTTAGGTAAAGTTCATGGTTAGGGTTAGAGTTGGGAGGAACCTTAAGGAACTGGATGATCTTTATGGTCTCTTCCAACCCCAACCGTTCTGTAATTCTTACAGGTTTATGATTTTCTATAGACAGTAGGAAAAGAAAATGCTGTTTTATGGGGTAACTGATTTTCAGGATTTGAGAGTTATAATGTCTATATTCTTCCTTTTGCGCACTGACACATTAGATATTTGAGAAGAAAAATAAATATATATAAATCTTAGTCTGAGAAAATACCTTGACAGTGGACCTGCCTGCACTGAAAGTATACCAGAGGAGTGATGATGCTCGCAATATGTTTAAAATGGAATTTTCTATTTTCTCCATTTTTTTTTCTGATGCTGGTAATCCAAGTAGAAGTTATAGGTTTTCAGACTTCCAGTGTTTGCCTTGGATCCCTTTTCAGTAGTGTTGCCTACTTCTCATATGACAACTGGAAAATTCTGGGCTTAGAAACACAAGAAAATTGTAATGCAGTGCCTTCATGCTTGGACTTTCAAGGTGATCTGCTTGCACGTTACTCCATTCATTTGAAAAGTCCAATCAGTAATGTCAGAATGGGGGTCAGTGACTAGCAGCTTATTTGGGAAATCTGATGGTTTTGCAAAGCCTGACTGGGTAATTGCTGGAGTCCTACAGTTGAAGTGATGTGTTCTTTTTTCAGTGAGCATTCAAACATGGATCGAGTGGCTCTCAGCAAGGAAAACCTACTCCTGCGAGGATGCACAGTAAGAAACACAGAAGCTGTTGTAGGCATAGTGGTTTATGCAGGTTAGTGAACCACTGTGGCTTTCACAGATTGCCTTGCAAACAACATAGTTATGTGCCCTAAAAACCAGTATTGTATCGTACAAAGCGGGATTGGGAGAGTAAAAGCTTGAATCCAGCAGAAGGCAGCTGTAGCTAGAAATGTTAAGAACTCATGTCTGGGGGAAGTTTGTTTCTGGTTTAACACTGTAAAAAACTGATATGCCTAATTATTAGTGGAAGAACAGACCTCTTGTGTGTATGCAGGCCCTTGTCCTTAATTATTACTTGCAATGGTAAACCCAGGTTTTGAAGTGGACATGGAAGTGCTTGGCTTGCTCAGGATTTTTTTCTTTTCTGAAACTGAAGCTAGTGCTGTTCTTCAGTGTTCTGCATAAAAGGGCAGAGGTTTTTAAACTAATCAATGTGATGTATCCAGCCAGATAGTTGTTACAGAGGTGTAGGATTTAGTAGAAAACACTAGAAATAATATAGAAGGGTCAAGAATGAGGTTGTTTCTATAAGAAGGAACTCTAGTGACAAAAGTTAATGTACACATGACAGATTTTGATTTAGCTTGTTGAGTTTCTTTACAAAAGGATTCATGCATTGTAGGAGAAATTATTTTGCTCATATTTATAATCACTGTCCAAATATTTGTCAGTAGAAATATTCTGCTTCCCAGAACTTTAGAAATATAAAGGACTTGTGGTTCTGATACCTGTCATTAGAGAATTTCAGCCTGTTTTTTGGTTGCAGGTCATGAAACCAAAGCCATGCTGAATAACAGCGGCCCTCATTACAAGCGCAGTAAATTGGAAAGAAAAGTGAACACTGATATTCTTTGGTGTGTTCTACTTTTAATTTTGATGTGTTTAACTGGAGCAATAGGTAAGTGAGAATCAGCAGACTCCTACTATTGTCCTTTTTCTGATGCGTGTTTTATTTTGCCAGTCTTTATCTGACTGATTCATTTTGCCAGTCTTTATCCATATGTAATTCCTTAAAAATTGGGGGCACTGCCAGGTTTTAGTTCATGTTGACATGTTTAATCTGGGGTGTGGTCAAGAAGCAAAACTCTGACTTTCTCTTAGGATTTTTCAGGTAACATGAGATGCATGTACGCATTGAGGTGAGAAACCTAGTGTGACTAGAGTTGTAATGATTTGATATTTTAGGGAGTGATTAAATGGTGAGCTTGAGTGTATGTAAACAGGCTAACTTTTCTGACAGATCATAAAGGTGTGTTTAAAATATGTTTAAAAATACTTCTTCAGACTACACTTAATAATGATGACATGATGACGTGTTCACTGGTAGACTAAAACCTGAACAAGCAAGGATAGCAATTAATTACCGGAGGGGTTTTTGGGGGGGGGAAGAAGTGTTTTTGAAATGTAGTTAATATATCCTTGATTCTGAGATATGCTGTATAGATGTGCTGTTGATAGAAATGCATGTAAGGTATTTTTTTCTATGCATTGATATTTGGGTTCCTGTTGAAGGGAAAAAACAAGAAAGAAAATCGTAGTTTAAAAGCTTAGAAAGGACTGCAGAGTATAATAGGTAACACAACAACCGTGAACTGTGATACAGTTTACATATAACTGACTCACTTTATCTTGTTCTTGTTTTCAAGGCCATGGAATTTGGTTAACTAGGTATTCGGAAATACCTTTTTTTAACATCCCCAAGCCAGATGGGAAATCGGTTCCTCCAATATTAGCAGGGTTCTATATGTTCTGGACGATGATAATTTTATTACAGGTAATTTTGGTATGCTTTGAACATGGGTCATATTCTGATCTCATTTATACCCTTGAAGTAGCTCTTCGGCTTCAGTAGAGCTACTTTATGTTTGTAACTGGCCGAAGACTTTGGTTTTATTTAATCTCCGTGGTTTATTTTGGTAGGTCTTGATCCCCGTTTCCCTCTATGTTTCAATTGAAATTGTCAAATTGGGACAAATCTATTTAATACAGAATGACATTGATTTTTACCATGAGAAAACAGACTCAACCATTCAGTGTCGAGCACTGAATATTGCTGAAGACCTTGGCCAGATTCAGTATATCTTCTCTGACAAGACTGGAACCCTCACTGAAAATAAGATGGTTTTTCGGAGATGCAGCATTGCAGGACAGGAGTATTGCCATGAGGAAAATGGTAAGACACAAAACCTGTGTTCACATGTGTCACTTTTCCGTGTTGATACCAGGAATGAAATATCCTTTACTTGGGCTAGCAGAATTCATGACTACCATGTTTTGTTTCTTTTCTTGGAATATTCAGAAGCCAGAACACTGGAAAATTGCCCATCTAGTCTTTCCTCTCTTTTCCCTCCCCCCCACCCCTACTAGAGTGCCAGTGCTTACTTAGCATTTTAAGGTTTAAACATACTGTTGACTGACGTAGCAGTGTACCAGCTTCATGTAGTGTATCTTAAGCCTCCAATTCAACATACTTTTGCCCTTGAGGATACAGTAATGTAAATGAATTACATGCTTAACAGTATTAATACATTACTTAATAGTAATTTTAAGGTACAGGTCAATCACATGCGTTCATGTGTGTGTTAATGCTGCAAAGATAAATACCTCCATCAAAAATGACTGTTGTATTCTTACTTATATCTTACACACCTGTTTATTGTTAGCCAAAAAGTTACCAAGTGATGTTGATGGATAGTTGCTGTCTTATTGTCTGCGTGTACCAGTATACATTCTGTGAGAGCCAGCTTGAAGCCTTATGTGAGCAGGGAGAAGATACAACTCCAGACGCAAGAGAAATCTAGGCAGAGTGACATGAATTATTTAATTAGCTATTTTATGAATTATATAAAAGCACAAAGTTTTTATTATGGTTACCCTGTGTAAGTACTAGTGGCTGCAGACCTTTGCTCTTTTGCTGGTTGGCAATGCAAGCATTCCATATGAGATCAAAGGTGAGGTGCTGACAGGTGGACATGTGAAGCACAGCTGTGTATTAAACCCCCTTTGTGGTATTGGTGGGTTTGCTGCCAGATAGAACTGCTCACAACTGTGAGCAAAAGGCACACCCTGCTGGCCACAGCAGTGAATCAGTTCAACGCTTCTTTTGCTGCGTCACAGGACCAGATGGTCTGCACATATTTTGAAAGTGTTATGGTGTGGGTTTCCAGATAATTCTTTAGCTTTGCATCCTGGGAAGGATGACTACAGCAAAGTGAGAAGAAATATTTTTAAGCCTCAAACTTGGTGAATGAACAACTTAAATAAGAAGTAGAATGTATTTTCAGAGCATTTCCTAAAGGAAGGAAAAGTATTTTGGAAGAGAAACCAAAGAGTAGTGTGAATGATGCAACTGTAGCTGATTCAGGTCTCAGTGTGCCATGGATAGTATGTCTACATGTGCTTCTCTGTGTAGTTCACATGGAGCTACCTTCCAAAATTATTAGTGTGTTAGTTATGTTCATAATTATTTCCTCCTGTGCCCTGTCTTTTTCCTGGAGAATAAGCATAGGTTTCTTCCTAACAAATTAGAAATTATATGAGCCCTGAAAATCACTTTATGAAACCTTGGAGGTCCTGTGGTTTAGCTCTGTTTTGTATTTGTTCAGTTCCATAGAGCTGCTGCTTGCAAGGCTCCTACTACACATGGTAAGAGTTGCAGTGCAACACAGTATGGTCTTTTGGAAGCCACCTAGTGTGGACATTTATCTCTGTGTTTATGTCTGTATCACCCAGATATAAAGGGATGCACATGAGGGAAGCACACAACAGCAATGCCTGTGATTCAGTATAATCCTCCATATGGGTGCCCCCATGCAGTGTTCTGTCTAAAGTAGCATGTGCCTCCTGGACCATGGCAGTAGAGCAGTGTGGTTTTACAGGAGGTGCCACATGTTATGTCAGACAGAGCATGCAGTTCTTCTCAACAGCCCAGAAGCATAGTGGAATGGGCATGTTGTCCAAACCTACCTCTGCAAACACATGCTAAGTTACAGGTGTTGCTTTCTAGTAAAAGGTATCGATGCCTCATATGGGATATTGTATTTGGTAGTTGTGGAGAGCCACAGTTTGTTACATTCCCACCTATCTGTTTTTTAAAAGAATTATGTTACTAATTTCATGTTGACATCAGTGAGATGACCTGCCAAGGAAGGTGTAAGCTCTGGTCTCTCTGCTTTCCTTGCCATCAGAATGGCAAGATGAGAGACAGGATTCTTTCATTTATGTTCCAGAAACAGAAGACAAAAGTAAATATGGAAAACTTAACAGGCTAGCAAATCTGGTACCTTTTTTCTGAAACATAGCTAAGCTCCTGTGCTTTGCTAGGAGGAAAAGGGCTCACAAGTGACATAATAAACCTATTTCCATCTCATTTTGAGCAACAGAGCTGGGGAGTTAACTGTGGATAGGTTTTATGTTTGCATAAAAAAGAATAATATCACACTTTTCACTTTTTCCTGTACAGTAGCTACCACTTGAAGTAAGAAAGAAATAGGGAATTAGAGGTGTTGCTGGACAAATCTGTGTGTTAATATTGTGTTTTCCCTAGGATGCCATTGTTTGTATTCATATTTCGATGAAACAAATATGCAACACACACAGTCCTCAGAACAATTTTTCTGTGCTGTCTGTGGATTTTAGGCACTGAGCTGCTGGCGTTCACAGCTATACTCACTGCATGCTGTTTTCACAGTGAGAGGTAAAAAGTTGAAACCTGAATAGTGTACACTGATCCAGTGCTTTCTGGATTCAAATTTCAACTTGTGTCATGAGGTCAAACACTGTTCGAGAACTCCAGTGCAAACACTTGGGTATGTTCTTGATCAAGCACATGATAGCAGAGGAGTGTTTCCATTTGCTACAGTGGTTCTTTACAACCCTGCCCTTCCTACCTAGATTTGTGGGCCACAGAGCTGCATTTATATCTGTGGTGCAATTGCCCTTCGCTTGAAGACTATTATTTGACTCCCATCAGTGTGCCCTTCTGAAGGCTAAGTAAGTCCATCTTATTTTGTTGTTTCCATGTGACATATGTTGTCTAGAAACCTGATCTTGCTTCCTCTTCTGGATTCACTGCAGTGGAATGTTGCTCTTGAAGTGCAGTGTGCAGTGTCTCAAACAGGAAGTCAGTGCGATGGCTTCTTACGGGTTGTGGATAAATGGTGGATTAAAAATGTGGATAAATGGTATTCTTAACTATATATTAAATTCCTTACTTAAAATTTTGGTTCCTGAACCCTTAGGCAGTATTTTAGACAAGTTTCTTTTTGCTTATGGAACAATAATTTTGTTTTCCTTTCCTTAGCAAAGAGGTTGGAATCCTATCAAGAGATGAATTCAGAGGGTGAGGATTCAGTTGATTGTCAGTGTGGCTCTTCAACACATATGTCAAAATGGCAGAGGCACAGCTGCAGAGCTGTGTGTGAACCTTTGAACGGAAAGTCTTTGAACCAGGTATCTGGTAGTTACCCTGCATTCATGAGGGAAGATGGAGCAGGTGGTGGTCCCCGCTCAGGACACATGGCTTTCAGCAGTCCCATTGTAAGTAAAAGCTGTTGGGTTTTCTTAAGTAACTCATTAGGGAATATATTTTTACCTTCCTTTAATCAAGAGTGCTTGTCATTTAAGAAATCCCCTCTCTCTTCCATCAAAATCAGAGCCTGTCATGACAACTTGGCAGCAGCTTATTTACACCGGACATTGCAGATGATCATTGGATCATGAAGGTGTATGCTTTGGTTCTTGCTGCTGTGAATCCATGATCACTCCATCTGAAATTGCAAACTTCATCTTAATAACAGTGTGTTCTTCTATTTCAAGAATTTTCTAGAAATTTTTTTTTGTTTTTAATAGGAAATATCTAGATGATCAATATTTATTTGAGGTTATGAGAGGCAAAAACTGCTTCTGTACCTGAAGGTGTCTAAATAGCATTCATCATACTTCATCTCTGTTGAAGTGTCTGTGAACTAAGACCTTACTGTTTACGTCTTTGGTCATGAAGTTTTCCATTTTCAATGGAAAGTAGTGAGAGTGATATAAGGCAGTGAAAGTGCCAAAGTGTTTCTCTATTTCCTAGTATAACCAACTTAGCACAGTAGGGAAATTGTTCATTTATTCATTTGTAACTGATTTAACCTCCAAAGACTGAGATTAATCTTATAACCTAATGGACAGCTTTGTTCATTTCATAATAGGAAACGGATGTTATACCAGACACACAGCTGCTGGAGAAGTTCAGTCAAATTTGTTTTCATTCCTATCAACAGTCAGAAGAAGCTAGCAGCAAGTTATCTTTGGAGACAATGTACATTGCTGACTTTTTTCTTGCTTTGGCAATCTGCAATACTGTTGTAGTTTCAATCCCCCATCAGCCACGTCAGAAGGTAAGAAGGCTTTACTTTTGGCTATTTAGCCATATTTACAAATATCCAAGCTCCATTTTGGTTTGATTACAAAAGGAAGAAAACAATTAACTGGCATTAAAAAAATTATACTTTTCTGCTCTTGGTTTGTCCTGTTAGAAAAAGAGGGGAATTACTGTAAACCTGTAGAGTGCAACGAGGTAATGAATAAAACAATACTGGTAACTTGGCTTCCATGTTTTTGTTTCTATGTATAGACTGTTCATAACTTTTACAAGACAAATTTTGAGATTGAATTGCCATTGTAATTTTTTTTTCCATAATCTGGGGTTTTTTTTCTAGACATGGGCATAGCTTACTTTAAGAATACACTAACACTCAGGTTACCTTTACCAATAGGTTGGTCTTGGCTGAAAGATAAGAATAATCTCAGAAGATTCTTAGAATATTGGAACTAAGAATGCTCTTACCTGTTCCCTGACTATTCAAATAAAACTGCAGCAAAAATATGGAAGATCAAGGTTTTTATGTGTATTAATCTGAAGAAAAAATGCTTTACAGTGTGACATAAACTAGTCTCACCTTGAATTAACGGTGCGTTTGCTAGACTGCCCTGGTTCAGTAATCTGGAGTGACTACTTGTTGTTTTCAGAGCATACAACCTAACTTTATATTTAAAAATACTACTATTTTTTTCAAATCTTTGGGATTTTTTCAGGGTAGGATTTTCATAACCCCATTTTTTACCAGTTTTGACTGTGTTGCAGGATAATTCTCAAGTTCAGCTTCGATTTCCTTCCCCCATTCTTTGGTGATTTCCATTTGTTGACTTCGTCTTCTGAAAAAAATATTAATGACATGTGCAGCACTAGATTTTTGTGTCCATCTAGGCAGTGAACCTACAACTATGGCTGGAGACATTCCCAAAATATATCCTGTGGGGTATGAAGTACCTCCTGTGTATAAATAAGCCTGATATTTTACTGTGCTTCCAAGCATTCCCAGAAAGTGTCGTAGGAAGCCTAGAGGTCTCTGTGTGGATGAGTTCATAGTTTATAGTTAGCTATTCTTAGTATGCTATGGAGAAAAGTATACAGGTGAATATTCAGAAATATTCAGAGATATTTCTGAATAACTTGCTAGCAGAGTAGAATATCTCCAAGCACTAGTAGGTAGGTTGAGAAGAGGGATGTAGCATGAGGTTTCTGAGTTCACAATTAGGGAATGAATGAAAGAGCTCAAGGCAACAGCAAATTTCAGTGTCACGTTAGGGAGAGACAATGTTCCTAGTCTCTGTTTCCATGATGTTGAATGGAGACACATTACAACTTGCTGGAATGGTGGTAGAACTGAAGCCACAGTCTGTTCCTATTTTCAGTGGCAAAAGAGAACATGTTTTCTAGTAACTCATTCTTAACTTTTCAACAGCAATGACAGAGGAATGTCAGCCTTGCATGCTTTGTTCCTCCGTTGTAAGCTGTCAGCTTCCTAATTGTTCTAAGTAGCAGAATTTGTAACATTGAGGAAAGAGGAACTGATGTTTAATTTAAAACATTGAAAAAGTATTGATAAGGTACTGTATTTTTAGCAATTCATATAGCTAGTTACTGTGAGGGGTATGTAGTTGGTTTATTCTTCACAAGTATCTTCTAATTCAGAACAAGGATCAAAGTATTCGGTTCAGTTTACACAACTTTTAAAAGTTACAATGTCATACTAAGTCTTTCCGTTAGTGAAAGTTCTAAAAAGAAGCTTTGCAAAGAGTCATGAATCAGACTTGAAACACATCTAATTTTCGGACCCAAAGTGTTTTTACAGCTTGTAAGGAGCTGTTTAGTGTACTTGTATGTTTATATGTTTACTTGACCTGCCCATCTTTAATACAGGCAGTCAAACTTGTGGTAAATTTTAAAATACTGCATTCATTAAGAAACAGACATAGTTTGTAAGTTGTCCTTCTTTAATATAATAAAATATGAGGAATTTAACATCAATGCTTTCTCTAACTATTCTTTTCCAGATGAGACTCTCTTCACTGGGTAGGATGCCTATTAAATCACTTGAGGATATCAGGCAAATGTTCCAGAGGCTGTCAGTCCGAAGACTGAGTTCCTCCCCACTTCCAAGTGTGAAGGAGTCATCATCTGAAAGCCCCAATAGTTTTGTGAGAAAACTGTCTATTTTCAGAATGAAACTGGCCTTACCTGCTTTGGATGGAGTCGCTCAAAGGGCTGGTGAACCTCACAATACTGACAGCCCAGAAAATTCCCAAGTGCCTCAAGAACTAGATATGGTGAATGTAACTGCAGGCTGTGAACCCAGCACTGCTGTGTCATCTACTGAGTTATCTCCCTTACCTAAACTATGTTATGAAGCTGAGAGTCCAGATGAAGCTGCTTTGGTTCATGCTGCTAGGGCTTATAAATGCGTTTTACAGTCTAGGACTCCAGATCAAGTAACTGTGGACTTTGCAGGTCTGGGATCTTTAACATTTCAGCTTTTGCATATCCTGCCTTTTGATTCACTGCGGAAAAGGATGTCAGTGGTGGTTCGGCATCCGGTCTCCAACAAAGTGGTGGTGTACACAAAAGGTGCAGACTCAGTCATGATGGATTTGTTGAGAACTGCATCTGAAGGTATCTATAGAACTTGTAATTCTCTGCTCACCTTGTACATTCTTCAGTACAGTTGAAAGATGGCATGATTCATGAGAAGAGACAAGTAAGCAAGCAGAACTATTATCTGTGAACAATTCTTATAGGGAGCCCAGAAAGGTAGCATTGCATGTCACCTAGATATATCTGTGCTGTGGGCTGGTGTGGGAACTGGGAAGAGAGAAGCAGCTGTTAATCAGAGGATTTAGTGGTGTCTTAAGCAGACCCTTTGAAGCCAACTGAAGTATTTCCAGTTGCAAAGTAAGGTCATCTGCATGAGTGTTGTCTTCTGCTACACAGTGAGTGGTGTTTATTAGAATGAGATATTCTCTAGCCTTTACCTATGTTAGTGTTGCTCAGCTTTGGGAGGGAGGTGTCAGGAGCAGATGTAAGCTGTCAGTGTGTTTTGATTTTTTTTTTTTCTTCAGCTACTCATTATTTCTGTGTTTCTGGATGTAATAATAATTAATATCTGCTGAGCCCTTTTGTGTAGGTGTAAATGTTTCTGAATGGGCCACAGGAGGGATGCACCAGGCATGTTGTGTAAGCTCTGATTTATTCGTACACTGTAGCAAACAGTCACTGATTTTTAACTGAAGAGAGTAAAGAGAAAATATTACCTGTGTATATTAGAAATAAATACCTAAGTATATTTAAGTTCAGAAGATGTTTGTTTGCTTTTATGGTTTGAAAAGTAATATAAAGGAATTATGTTTAAAGGCTTGCTTTCTGAAAAAAGGAGTTTGGTTTGTATGATTTGTAAGGAAGAGGAATATTTCCAGTTTCAGGAGTGCATTGTAACTTGCCCAACATTAGCCATCTAAAGTCTAGACAAAAAGGCTCTGTAGGCCACAGGACAGATACAGTACCTCCAAAATCTGTCATCTTACTAGGGGAGTAATTTCATTCTTGAGGTGCCTCTCCTTACTTTGGTAAACCTTACAAGGTAAATTTGGAACCTAACTTTTGCGTGTCCGAAGTTAGGTGAGTTGAGTGCCTGTCTGAATAGTCCACCCCTTAACAGTCATTTTTATCAAAGCTTTTCAGTAATTGCCCTTTTGGGTCCCTCCCACTAGACCAGTGACAGTAACGCTTCTTGAATATTTGTGGCCCAGTTCATTTTAGAAAATAATTTTTTTTTTAGAAAAAGATTTTGATACAAAGCAAAGACATATCAGTACCACATTAGTTCTTCCACACTGCTTGTGCAGACTGGTGCACTGCATGCTCACTGTAGATACAGAGACAGCGCATGGTGCAAACATGACGATACAGTCATAGTTAAAATAAAAAGTTTAAACATTATGGTGTTTTAAGAATGCATTTAGACCTTCAAAATTTTCCACTAAATTTAGCCTAAACAAACATGTTTAATTTGGTTCATTCTTGATTTTCTCTTCTTTTTGTGTGATAGCACGTGCTAATAATTCAGAAATTGAACAGAAGAGGATTAAAGAGAAAACTCAGCAGCATTTGGATGACTATGCCAGAAGAGGACTGCGCACTCTGTGTATTGCTAAGAAGGTATTCCTCTTAGTGTATAATTTAAAGAATGTTTGTAGTCTGTGGCCAGCCTGAGAGGTATCACCAGTGGAGCAAACATCACAGCTTCTAAACAGATTCTTTCATTGTCACATTTTGTTTATCCTTTTGTTCTTCCAGGAGGAATCTGTAAGATAACCCAGATCAATTCCTAACTTCTGTTAGATTGCCATAGTTGTTGTCAGTTTAGGATGCCAAGCAGCTTAACAACCTGATTCTGAAACAGGGGTTGTTAAAAACCCTGATTTTTCCATGAGAGTCCTAAGCAGGTCTCCTTGTGTGAATCTTACCCTGGTTGGAATTCCAGGCACAGAAAACAAAATAAGTCACACCTGTTTCATTGGGTGTCACAAACAGTTTGCAGTGTTACAAACTGTAGATGCACAACTTAAGTGATGTTTTGAGATTCCATTTCAAATTCAGAGCTGATCAGAAGTAAAATTCCTTTGGGATTGAAACCGGCAAGGAGCCTCTTTACAAAGGTTTGTAGTCAGTTAAAGAACAGGCTGTGTAGTTGTGCAGTCATCAAGCTGTACTCAGCTGTGCAGTGGTTCTGTGGCTGTCTCAGTGCTGCAGTTAAAGAGCAGTAGGGAGAGTATACTGTGCCCATTGACTGCTACCTTCCCACTAAGTGGAAGTCTGGCAGGCAGCTCTAGAGGCCCACAGGGTCCCAGTGAGTAGGCTGGCTAAGTACTCTGACTTTCTGAGCATCATACTAAGTCCGTGGACATGTTGTAGCAATGTCAGAGCAATGCTCTGCCAAGGGCTACACTTCTAGGCTCAGGAGGTAGGCAACAGAAGTTACCGTGAGAACACTTCCGAGGCACCATTGAAAACACAGGATAGGTATATGCCGGATGTTTTCTCTCCCTGTGTAGGTGATGAGTGAAGCAGAATATGTAGAGTGGTTAAATCATCATTTTTTAGCAGAAACCAGTATTGACAACAGGGAGAAGCTGCTGCTCGAATCTGCCATGAGGCTTGAGACAGAACTAACTTTGCTTGGTAAGTAGAAAGTGCTTTAACCCCCAAGAAAATTGCTTATGATGTTCATAATTGGAATTTGCTTTTAGAGATCTGTGCTAGTCTCATTTTGTGTAACACATAGCTTTCTACAGACCTAGAATTTATTGTCACTTCTGAATTTCCATAAATCTCACAGGTAAATTTGTACTGGTAAAACACATCGAAGACAGCTGGTACTCTACTGTTGTTTGTAAACAGTTTTTTTACTGATTTTTTTTTTTAATCATTACTATTGTATTTTTCAGTGTTTGCTAGAGTTTTTAAATACCATTTTAATAAGCATATGATATAATATTTGTGACACAGCAGGTATACATGTGCTGTGTCCTCCTGTAATAATATGGAGATAGGAAGTCAGGCATGCTTCTGCAGGGACCATTCCTCTGAAGGTCATTCAGCTGTGCAGAAATGAAATGTTTCAAAAGGTGTGTAAAAGGTCAGCTGCAGACTGGAAGTAAAGGCAGCTCATGCTAGAAGCTAGAAGCTGAAGAGAGACAGGTCCTCTTGTAAAAAGGTGTTGCTTCCCTCATTTTGTGGAATATCTGCTTAGTGCAAATGCCATAAACCTTGATACTAAAAAGAGTTCTGGAGTTACTGGCTTCAGTTTCCGGAGAGAAGCCAGAGCAGTGCTGCAAACAATGTCATTTTAAGGATATACAGGTACGCTTTGGCACTAAAGCCAGCAGAGAGAAGTCTAGTTGCTGTGGGGTCCTGCTGTCCTGCAGGCCAAGGCATTTTTTTCGCTTGTGTCTCTGGTGTGATGGTAACCAGTATGGGTTGGCCCTAACATTAAATGGAAGTGAGAGCAAGAATGTTAAATGGCTTCATACAGCCAAGGTGCTTGCTTAATCCCACCCCCCTCCCTCACTCCCTCCCTCCCTCTCTTCCTCCTTCCCTTAATCCCTTAATTCCTCCCTCTCCTAATCTCTCCCTCCCTCCTTAATTCCACCCTACCTCCCCCCACTCCCCCTCCGCTCCCCTTAATCCCACCCTCCCTCTCTCTTTCTCCCTCAATCCCACCCACCCTTCCTCCCCCTATCCACCCTTCCTCCGTCCTCTCCCTCCCTCCTTTGCT
>VYXB01008913.1:139082-204415 GCA_013397135.1 Pachyramphus minor | reverse complement strand
GTCCTCTCCCTCCCTCCTTTGCTGCCTTAATCCCACCCTCCCTCTCTCCCTTAATCCCTTAATTCCACTCACCCTTCCTCCCTCCCTTAATCCCACCTTCTCTCCCTCCCCCCTCCCTCCTTCCCCCCTCACTCCCACTTCCAAGCATTTCACAGTAGGGTGTCTGGTTTTGGATGTGGGTACGCACAGAGAACCATCTTGTCCTGTCACTCTTGCAGTCTTTTGTCTTTGGAAATACAGCAGCACTAATCCTTCTGCTTGTCTAAATTAAGGTGCCACTGGCATTGAAGATCGCCTGCAGGAGGGTGTTCCAGACACAATACAGGCATTACGGAAAGCGGGAATAAAAATATGGATGCTGACAGGTGACAAGAGAGAGACAGCTGTCAACATTGCCTATGCTTGTAAGCTGCTGGAACCAGATGACAGAATCTTCACTCTTAAATCACAAAGTAGGGTGAGTGGAAAACTAGATTTTCTTCTCTGCTGAAAAATTCTGTTAGGCTATACCACAAGACAATACAGGGAAACAAAATGTTCTCTGCTTTCTCAACCAAACAAAGACAGCATGATTTCCTGGAAGATGAAAATACTGGAAAACTAGCAGTGGGTAACATATGAAATCTTTTCTATGTATGTAACATTTGTTTCTTCATATACAGTCCCTAAACTATGATTATTTCAATTAAGACTGCTTAATTTATTGTTGTGATAAGTTAGGGAGTTGACACAGCCTCAGGTTGTGCCAGGGGAGGTTTAGGTTGGATATTAGGAGAAGCCTCTTCACCAAAAGGGTTGTCAAGCATTGGAACAAGCTGCCCAGGGAAGTGGTTGAGGCACCGTCCCTGAAGGTGTTTAAAAGGTGTGTAGATGTGTTGTTGAGGAACATGTTTTAGTGATGGACTTGGCAGTGTTAGGTTTATGGTTGGACTGGATGATCTTAAACGTCATTGTCAACCCAAATGATTGTATGATTCTATGTTATTAGACATTTCAAATGACTGTGAGTTGCAGCATATTAGCAGTGTGAGAATTACTCTTAGGCAAGTTCTACTGAATTAAGTTTTATGTTGCTTTTTGTAATACTTGCCTTCAGCCCTGATTGTGTTCCTAAGACATAGAAGGAACAGTACATTACACACAATTCAAACTAATCTGTCAACACTTTTATCAGAGAAAAAAACCCATCTTCTCCCTCACAACCCAGAAAGTGAATTGTGTGATAAAGAGTGGTTAAAAATGCTGATTTGGGTAGCAAGTTTAATCCTACTTCATAATTTGGTCCTCTTTGGTTACTTCTAACAAACTGGTTTTCAGTTGATTTTTATCAATTTTGGATTGCTTATGAGAGAGATTGCTGGTAAAGTCAATGCATGAAATGTCTCTCCTCAGAGCAGCCATAAAATCTGAGACTTCTCCAAAGCATTGGAGGACTTTTCTAAGAACTTTCATTCTTCTTTGTTTCTCTTAAGAGAAACACGTTACTTAGGTAATACAGTTTGTATTTCTTAGGATGCCATAAAAGATTGTGTGGCAAGTAGTAACTGGGGGCAAATTAAAGTGAAAAATAAAGGATTTTTAACCAGTTGTGTTTGAGGAAAGCTTGGTGTTTGATTTCTGCTTTCCCCCCCCCCTACTTTTTTTTCCCTACTGGGGAATGAATATCTTACTTGACAGTGGGAACTGAGCCACTTTGACAGTAGTGCTCTTCCTCCCTCTAACTGGGCTTTGAAACAAAAAATAGGATTTGATACTGTTGCATTTCAAAGTAAAAGGATGAGAAGATTTATTCTTCTGTATAGCATGCACTTTACATATATTGATATCAATAAACTTTTGGGCATCTTATGTTGATTCTGACAAGGTAAAAAATTCTACAAGGCCAGTTCTTCAATAATTCACTGTAGCTCACCTGTAATCTGATTTGAAATGCACTTTTGGCTTTGCATGCCAGATGAAAGAAATCTAAGGAGCAAAATTTTTCTGTGAAAGCTGTATTTATATTACAGAATCCTTAACAGTTGCTTTTCCTGATAGTCTGTGAAGATTTTCTGACTTGCTTCAGTTTTTTTTCCCTTCTCCTTATGCAATACCCAAGCCAATCTACTTAAGCAAAGTTATATCGTGGACCCTTTTATAAACAACAGACCTTAGTGATTTTAAAGGGTTATTCAGCTTCATGTCTGAGCCTTTCTGGATTAAAGAGAAATACTATACAAGGGCTGCATTTGACCTTTTCTCTGTAAGTATTTTATGAATTGAAAAGGGAGCTAGAATACAAACACTATTTAATAAGTTGCCTTTCTTTTGTCTTTAAATAGGATGTCTGTGCCTTGGTAATGAGCAAAATTTTAGAAGACATCCAGAAGAATGTTTCTGGCAAAAAAAAAACCAGTCAGAAGCTTGGAAATGTCTCTGCAAGTCCCTCCACCCAAGCTCCAGGGTTCAGTGCAGGCCTGGTTATTGATGGAAGGACTTTAGAGTATGTCCTTCATGACAGCGTACAGAATATTTTCTTGGAACTCACAGAAAAATGTCGGGCTGTAGTCTGCTGCCAAGCCACACCACTACAGAAGAGTGTCCTGGTCAAGCTGGTGCGAAGTAAGCTAAAGGCAATGACATTAGCTGTAGGTGAGTCCTGTGGTTATCCTCCTTCCTCTGAAAAGAAGTAGAAGTATTTTGTTAGTGTGTGTAACAAAATTTGTTTTACAAGCAAGATAATCTTTTGAATCATAGTTATCTCTAGCATAAGATGCTGTTAGTCTTCTGAACTAGCAAATTTAGTCCATAACCTTACAGTAATCTAAAGCAATAAGAACAGCATCAGTCATGCAATGTTATGTAACATTGCAAACTTGCAAAGCAGCAAGTAAGAGGGTTTTCCTTTCCATCACAACCGCACAAATTAGGAAGGCAGAGGGATATTACTGGCTCTGATTTAAAACACTCATATTTTCTGTTCCAGCATGTCAACTAGATTCTGGCAAAAGGAACAGCTTTTAATTATCCATTTGGAGAATATAGCTCAGTTCAGTCAGGCCTTCCGCTTACTAATCCTCTTTTCCTTAGCATTTTCCATAGGCTGCACTGTTGGCCATAGGAGTTTTTCTCTGAACTCTGTGGTGTTTGGTATTTTTTTCCTGCCACCTCCATAGCATGTGATTGCCTGCAAAGCTGGTTTTGATCCTCCCTCTTTTCTCTATAGGTGATGGTGCCAATGACGTCAGTATGATCCAGGTGGCTGACACTGGTGTGGGAATATCAGGCCAAGAAGGCATGCAGGTAGTGTATCCAAAGGCAGCTGCAAATGACGTTATGTTCCTTTTTAAATCACTTCAGAGTGTACACTGGAGACCCAGCAGCTCCACAATCTACTCCCTTCCATGGGCAAGACTGCAGCATGAGCTCACACCCTGGGCTCAGCACTCTGCCAGGAGCAATCAGAAGCAATATTGCAGGTCAGGCTCCAAACAACAGATCTTTTTGCCTGTCACTGAGCTCCCTATTACTCATGTTCTGCAGGGAGATGAACAACCTTGAGTGTCGGTGATTTCTGCGCACTTGTGTGGTAATAATGACAACAGCCATGTCCCAGCCTGTGCTGTGTTGGGCTGAGCTCTGTGTGTTAGTTGTAAAGTTTTCTATGGGAGGAGATATCCAAGTGAGGGTAACCTTGTAAGCGCTATGTATAAAAAATCATAAAATAAGAATTTCCAACAGCGGGTAAGCTGCTCGCTTGGCAGTATCAGAAGCTTGTCTTTAACAGTTTAGATGTAGCATATCCTTTTCTTCATGTGCATTGCAGGCTGTGATGGCAAGTGACTTTGCAATCTCTCAGTTTAGACATCTCAGGAAGCTGCTGCTTGTCCATGGTCACTGGTGTTATACCAGACTTACCAATATGGTGCTTTACTACTTCTACAAGAATGTGGTATGTAGCTGTCCAATCCCAGGGAAAACACAGTTTGCATATTTGGGGGCACTGAGTGGTTTAGTGGGGCTTGATTTTCTTTTTTCTCTTCCTATTGTGAACGGAATCAAAAAGCATATGTCGGACAATTCATTTCCTCATTTATGTCTGCAGAGACCAGAGACTCTTAGTTCTTGGACTGAATTTCCCACTCAAAACCATTGTCTGATTTGATTAAACAGTGGGTAACGGGCATTACTAATGTGGTGGCAGCATGACTATTTAAATAAGTCATGTCTGATTTTGAAATGTAAAGCTGCATGCTGGTAAAATATAATTTTCAAGTGTTGGGTGGCATGAACGCCATAGCATTTATACTTAGTTTTCCCCAGATTACTGTAACTAGACCTAGGATTTGTCTGGTTTTCTCCTGGCTTTTAAAACACTTGTCTATGAGTAACATTTTATCATGTCAACTTTGACTTTTCAGACCTACGTGAACCTCCTATTTTGGTACCAGTTTTTCTGTGGGTTTTCAGGCACATCAATGACTGACTACTGGATCCTGATTCTTTTCAATCTTCTTTTTACATCGGTGCCACCCATCATTTACGGTGTCTTGGACAAGGATGTATCTGCAGAGATACTCATGCAGCTCCCACAGCTGTACACCATGAGCCAGAAATCTGTGGTAGGTTAAAGAGTGCTTGGCCTGAAGGAAACTGAAATGGTCAGCATTTGAGCCATTTTTGTCTTTCTTTCATGGTTCACCTCAGACAAACATTGTTTTAAAGCACTTTCTCTATTAGAAAAACATCTAGGCCTGTGCACAAATAAAATCTGATTTTCAGAAGGCTTTTGTTGGCTCTTTTTGATCATAGACCCAATCTTATCAGACATTTGGATGATGAGAGAAATTAAGGATTTCAGGTGAAGCAATGTACTTTCCTCATGACAGATAAACCAACACTAGGTTAATAATGCTCAGTCAGAGATATCTTATAATAAATCCTCCTATGTTCCAAATTCATTACTGGCTTTGCTGGATATCTAGATGGAGAAAACAGGAACAGATGAGACACATACACATTGTGAACCTCTGACTGGAAAAACTGCACTGATCTCGGGTTCAGGTCCTTAAATGACAGCAACCATAACACCTACTAAATGCCCATAAACAGTCAGGGAGAAGTTGGAATTGGAGAGAAAAGGAAGAGGGGAGCAGATCAGATTGAGATGTGATTCTCCCTCCTTGTAGATTTGTCCAAAGTTGTACAGCTAATGAAGAATAATTATCACTTATTAATTGCTCATTAACTTAACAATTGCAACTCAGTAGCACCATATGTCACAAGGCTTCTCTTAGGCAAAAAGAAGAAAATTCTCTTGACTGCAGTATCAGAGGAAAGAGCTCTTAGCAGCATCTGAGCATCAATTCCAAAGAGAAAAGGCTCCAAGACACGCATGTTGCGTGGGGGTGAAAAGGTGCCAGAACTTACAGGGTGTTTCTTGGGTGTCCTTATCTGTGCCTGGGGCTCAACACTACACACATCAGCAGCATCTCTGCAAAAACTCTTCCAGCAGAAACTGAACTTCATTTGTCTAATTGCTGAGAATTACCCCTTCAAATATAGTGATACTACAAATTTTGCTCAAAGCTAAAATGACAGATAAATCAGAGGAATTTGCTTTCTTCATTATGTTAAGACTTCCTGTAAGTTTCCCAGCAGTTTCCAATAACTAAATAAACCCCAACTTTTAAACAAAAACTGAGTTGGAAAATCAAAGACTGATTTCATTAGTGCTCCTTTACAGGAGCACTAATGGATATTTAATATTGACATTTGACTGAACAGTAAGAAAAGAATCCCTAACTTTTGGCAGTTGCATGTTCTGCTCTCTTCTCTCTTCTCACTAGAGAAGTCAAGCAGAACATGTACCAAAAAAGGGGGTGGAGATAGAAGAAAGTGGGACTTGGCATTCAGTGATGGTAAAGTGCAGGGTACATC
Source organism: Pachyramphus minor (assembly GCA_013397135.1). NCBI lineage: Eukaryota > Metazoa > Chordata > Aves > Passeriformes > Tyrannidae > Pachyramphus > Pachyramphus minor. Next base: position 198,496 of record VYXB01008913.1, on the reverse strand, counting down.
ACTGTCCACTAGCCCCCTCCTTTCGTTAGTACTCAGTTAGCTTCAGCTCCAGTAGGTCTGTTCTAACAGAAACAGCTGTAAGATCAGAGTTCCCAGAGCTGGCTGCTGATTTAAATACTAACAGTTATGGTTGCAGGGAGATCTTCATTCTAATACCTGTAACATAAAAGATGCCTCTTTCACTGGGAAACTAAGTAGAATTATTTCTGCAGGTAATCTTTCCCCAAATCCAAATTAAAGTTAGTTCAGGATGCAGCAATTTATTCAGTTTGTTTCAATGCCATTATGTTTTTTTTTCACAGGCTTACTTGCCTTCAACTCTCTGGATAACCTTGCTGGATGCTTTTTACCAAAGTCTCGTTTGCTTTTTTGTGCCTTACTTTGTAAGTGCTGGATACAAAATACGTTTATACATTTTGCCATACTTAAAACCTAGGCAAATCAGAGAATAAATAAAGTATTTGGGTTTTTTTCCTCATATATAAATGTATACTAATAGGATCATCATTGGAATGCAAGTATGTATGGTATTGAAACTATTCATAACACGTTATTTTGGGACTATATGTAAAGAATATATTACACTGACTGTTGTTGTCTTTTACAGACTTACTATGACTCAGACATAGACATTCTTTCTTTTGGGAACCCTATAAACACAGCAGCGCTCTTCACAATACTGTTTCACCTTCTCATTGAGTGCAAGTCTGTGGTGAGTACTTTGTTTACAAAACAGTATATTCCCAAGAGAATGTGTGCATACAGCTTTCAATAAAATGGAAGAAAGATCTTCATCTACAAAACAGGATATATATAAGAGGGCCAAAACCTAAATATTATATTTATGTGACCATGTGAGCTCTTCTAATGCACCTGTCATTGGAACCAATAGAGTTACTCATATGACTAAAATTAATAAAATTTGGCCTCAGAATTATTTGTAAACAGTGAAAGGATCCTGCCTCGTTAGGGTATGATGGATTTTGGAGATGTCAGTTCAGTTTTGCAAGTGGTAAAATCAACCAGTGATTTACTGAAACTTCCTTAGTTCCCAAAACTTGCATATCAAAGACGACGATGTGAATTGTTGATTTTTGAATGCTTGGAGCAGATGATCTGCTCTGTTGCCAGGATGAACAATTCAGAGGGGTATTTTGATGAGAGAATGGGAAAGTCAATATGCTACAGAAACATTATTGCAGTTTTTAATTAATTGTGCACAGGCTGAAGCATCTGCATTACCTTGGATAAAGCCCTTACCAGGGTAATACTTGGCTATTTTGCATAATTTTAAAGAAAATACATCAGTGTCTACAGTAGAAGGACACAGATTATTGGGTTTTCTTTTTTATTTGACTTTTTTTGGAAAAAAAATTTTTAGGAATATTTTATAATGGATGAAATTTCAAGTTGTGATTCAGTCTTTTCACTGTTCTCTTGGGAGCATGGCAGCCATGATAAAATCATCTTTATTGAGAATATATGGGTAGCATGAGTGTATACACACTCTGAATAGAGAACTTGACTTAAATGGGCTTTGTTTGGCGTTTTTGAATGTCAGCAAGCTGTCAGAGCAGTGACAATGCTGTTTCCTATTATAGTCATTTAGGTGTAAAATTACAGAAAACTCCAGTATAGAAAGGTAATTAACATCTCAAACAAGATATATAAGGGTGGTGTCATGTGAAAATCTGGCCTCCATTTGCTTGAGAAAGCTTTCTTTGCTGCCAGTGGATGAGGTGGTAACCTAAGGCAAATGGCATTAAAAAATGTCTTTCACAAAAGAATAAAAAGCTATGAATTTATTAGAATAAAATAAATTAAATTTTTGGGGTACCTGTGTACTGTGGAAAGAAGGCTCCATTCTTTCTGGACCATTTTGTATGAAATTGGGAATATTATCTGAACAGGTGTGTCCTCTGGTACATTCAGCAGCTGCCCTTGGAGCATGCACGTTCATGGCTTGCCAGTGTACACACGTACAGGCATTACAGGTCTTCCTGTTCTAGAGCTTAAATCTAATTTCTTTCCTTTTCTGCTTTGCAGACTTGGATACATGCAGTAGTTATAGTTGGCAGCATCCTGTTTTACTTTATATTCACTCTGGCTTTTGGAGCAACCTGCAACACCCACAACCCACGATCAAATTCTTACTGGATCATGGAAAAGCACATGGCAGACCCAGTATTTTACTTAGTTTTCCTCCTGACTACTTGTGTTGCTCTGCTACCCAGGTGTGTTTCTGTTTTATAATCACAGATTTCTGCTGATAGCAAAATTAGTTTTCTGTGACTCAGTGATGTTATAAATCTCTGGCTAGAGGTCTTCCCCCCAACCCCCAATTTAAAGAAAATTTCATTACTCTACCAGACCAAGCTATGCAAGGACAATTTTTAGTGACATTTAGTTCTCAAAGTACATTTCAGTAATAAAAAAAATATTTTGTGATTTATATTATATTAAATATTGTCTTTGAGGGGAAAGAAATAGTAATTTTTGTAACCACAGAGTTTATAATTTATATACAAATCAGTGATCAAAAATGGACATGTACTATGCTTGGACATACAAGTACGGTGCTTAGTCTGTGTTTATTTGTGAAATGATTTCCTGTTTGAAATTTCTGTCCTGAGTATATACAAGAACATTTAGAATGAAGAATGCATGTACAAACTTCTTTGTGAAGTGGAAACACACTGACTAGATTCACAAGGGGCCCTGATATTTTTTTGCCTCAGTGAAGAAGTCCAAGTTCAGTAACTCACTCACTCTGGAAAGGCAGGAACATTGGAGGTCCTGGACTCCAGCATGCTGAGCAGAGAGACACCTGAGTGAGCCAACAGAGGAAAACTGTGTGAAAACCAGTGAAAGAGACTCGATCAAACTCTCAGTTTAACTCTCTTTAGTAGCCACAGCCATCTTCCTTTTCCTGGCTGAACACGAACTCAAGTCTGCAGCCTGTTAGTGAAGTGCCTGCTTTGCTAATTTGTTCATTCTTCTGTCTCTGGGAATGGGCTGCCCAGGGAGGTGGTGGATTCTCTGTCCCTGAAGGTATGTAAGAAGAGACTGGATGTGGCACTTAGTGCCATAGTCTAGTAACTGTGGTGGTAGTGGATCAAGGGTTGGACTTGATTATCTCAGAGATCCTTTCCAACCCATTTGATTCTATGATTCTCTTAGATCATTCCAGAAAGAATTGGACTTGAAATTCAATTGCACAGACAGATACTAAGAAGTGCTTGGGAGAATAAGTGCTGTTTCTTCCTCACCTGATGAAATTTTATATGGCCAGACACAATCTGAGCACCCTTTCTGAATCAAGTGCTGCAGTACAGGCTGCATAAGTTGTCAGTGCTGCTGGCAGGAAAGCTGGCAGAGCTGTGGCTGTAGGTACCTGCAATAGCCACCAAGTATTCAAGTCCCCTTTGAACATGCCCTGATCTGTGTCTTAGGCATGTCATCCAGGGTTTTGCTACACTCACTGAGGATCATGACTGATCTGATACGACTGATGGCTTTGGTTCACACTTCGGCAGAAGGACACACTGAGGTGCAAGAAACATGTCTGCTCTTTTCTTTCCATCCCTGCTCTCAGCTTGGCTTCAGGTGCTGACAGTAGAGCCTTTTCTTTCACGCACAGTAAATCTCCCTTACATGACAAATAAATAGATAAATGCCGTTCTGCGACCTTTTACTAGGGCTGCAGAGAGCCAAGGTAGGAGAAAACGTTCAGCTTGGTGACTGCTTCCAGTGTACAGCTGTTCAGTTTTGTAGAAGACAGTGTGTCATGGTGAATTAAATGCAAAGTACACTGTGCACAGATTTTGATGCCTTTTTACTGGGGCCCGATACTATACACAGAAATTTCCACTTCCAGTGTAGTTGGAACCGTGGCACTTCACTGAAGCTGCAAGTGCACATTGATGCAGAAACTAGTGTGTAGGAGAACTGTATTCAGGACAGAAAAATGAGAGCGCCTGCGATAATATATGTCTTTGAAAATGCCAGTTTTACGGCATGTTCTGGTGCAGTTGCGGGACTAACAGTTTTCAGAGCCTGCTGCAGCCTCAGGGTTACTTGAAGGTGTTCAGCTTCCTTTAGTGTTGCTGGAAACAGTTTTGAGTTTGCTTTTAAACAGCTTATTTGTAACTGTTTATTTTGTAGATATTTGCTTCGAGTTCTCCAAGGAACATTGTTTCCATCTCTGTTATTGAGAGCCAAGCACCTTGATAGACTGACCCCGGAGAGGCAGAGGGAAGCAATTAAGAGATGGACGGATGAGTGCAATGTGAATGATAGAGAGGAGTCCCAAGGTACTTCTGTGTCTTTCAGCCCAGCTGCAGCAGCTGTACCAGAGGAAGAAAGCATTGACAGTATTTTGCCAAGATCTAAAACACCTTTTCAGGCCTGTTCAACAGAGGGGTTAGCAGAGGACACCTCCTTACTAGGCATTCAGGATGATTCAGGGAGTACAAATGGCTTGAACTCTAAAAAGACTCAATTTCTGAACTTATCAAAGGAAACTAATACAGATACATTTGGTGGTAATAGTTAATGTGCCAAAGTCTCTGTGTGTGCTTCTGAAGTGGGCAGCAGTGCTGTATCTCTAGCAGAAAAAGCAGGTTTGAATTCTCTTTTGTGTGAAGAAGATGCTTTGCTGTATTTTACAAAGTTGGAATGTTAACTGGTTAAACACAAGAGTAATAACTGCTGATTTATGCTACAGTGTGGTTCTGTTTTCTTCAACCAAGGTAGATGATGCATGTGTTTCCTTAAAAGCTTTTTTGTTTATAAAACTTTTCAGTAATTTATTAAGATGTTCAAGATCTCAGAGGTTGGATTGTTTTTTAATATTTCTTCATACAGTAGATTTTGCATACTGCTTATTTCTTGTATGCAACATTGCATAATACCTCATGGTATTGCATGGATGCAGATTTGCAGGATCCAGTTCAGGTAAGTCATCCTGCTCCGTTGCAATGCTACCCTAGAATCCTAGCATTCCCTGGGATTAACCATATGCTGAAGTATGAAGTAAGCACAAGGGCTGGGATGTAATGTTACTGGTTGGCTTGTTTCAAGACTTATAGTTACTTTGTTGCAGTGTGTGTACACGGTAATTTTTATAACAGTTATGGTCCAGTTTGTTCACCAGGCTATTGCATGGGCCATCTCAGTGCTGGCCAAACACCTTTTTAACCCTCAGGAGAGCAGCCCAGAAGAAACACGTGTCATGTGTGTCCCTCATCTTTCTCTTCACAAAAAGAGCAAATCCTAGTGCAGGCTTTTGTTCTCTGTATTAGTTCATCCTCCTACTACATCCCTGCATTTTTACTCCATGTGCCATTCCACGGTATTCGCCACTGACTGGACTTCTTTTCCTCCTTACCCAATTCAGATGTTGACTGCTTGACTTTTCTCTGAACTACCTCCTGCCTGCACTGCAGAATTGTCTGGCAGTGGGCGAGTCCAGTCTGTCTTCAGGCTTTCTCTTAGAAATAGCAGCTTCTAGCTGATGAGATCACTCTTCTGTACTCTCAGGTGTTTTTACATTCCTCCAGACTTTTATGGTAACCAGCTGAAGTGTCTCTAAAGGCTGCTCAGAGGAAGGTATAACCCACTGCATATCCATCATCTGAGTGCTGTTGCTCATCTGTCTTGGAGGTAGATGAGTCCTGCCTCTGTCATTTTCCCACTGCTCAGCACACTGTAGAAAGGTGGTTCAAGTGCACCTTCTGGATTCCAGACTAAAAGATTGCTTCCATTTTACTTCCCTCCATTTACTTTCCTTTGCCAGGTACATGGCAAATTTATGGAGGAACTTAGGAACTTAAGAAAATTGTTTGTATCCACTAACACCTGTTGAAATAAAAAATTTCCTCAAACTATAGCTACTAATGAATTATTAGTATTGAGCCCATTTTTTGATTCTGTTACTTTCTGAAAGTTTCTGCTTTCCAACTGCCAAGATTTGTGTTTATTTTTAGGCACTGTGTTTGGGGCAAGGGCTCTGCTTTTTAACTGAACCATGAGCTTTACACATCAATGATCAACATTACATATTCCACATCTTTTAAGATCTCTGCAAGAATTTAAACAAACTCTGTGAGGTCTGAGACAGCTGCTGCTATGCAGGGCAGATACTGAGGGCATACGAAGTTCATTTGAATGCTGGTCACCACATTACCAAAAGTTTAAAACGGTTCTGTTTTCAAAGGGCAGAATGTAACTAGGGCTGACTCTATCCCTAGTGTTAGTGAGGAGAAAAAGAGAAAATAACCTTTTTGATTTTGATTCTCTAGGAAAAAAAAAGGAGTAAGGAGCCAGTGATGACAGCCATTTCTGAATTATTTTTTTTTTAATCTGGTTGAACATAAGGCAAAATGTTTTGTTAACTTCCAACATAAAGTTAGTGGGGACCTTTGAAGTGATGGCAGACATTCAAACTCTAAGAGATCATGTCGAGCATGGTTTGCAGTTACATTTTCAGATGTTTGTCTGTAACATCCTTCTTGCTGCAGGGGCACTTTGCCAGGAGTGACCTGTAGTTGTTGAAGGGAAATATCTCAGCTTTCTCTACAAGCCATGGGAGCTGCAAGGTGTCTAAAAAAAAGATGCAAAACAGCCAGCAGGTTGTGCAGGGAGATGAGCTGGTACAAGGGCAGAATTGTACAGAAAGAGATTTACTGGGATGCAGTGAAATCATCTACTCTACTGCATAGCCCCAAGGCAGGCTCAGCTCTACCCTTGCAATTCTTAGCAGATGTTCTCCTGTTGTAAAGAGCTCCAGAGAAACAGGCCAGACCAGTGCTTTCTTGCCCTAGAAGTCAAATATTGTTTTTGTTTCTACTGTCTGACCTGAATGATTCATCTGCACCTTAAATCTATGGCACTTGTGTCTACAGGGTGGATTGTTTTTATGTTCTACAAGTCTGTGACTCTATGACTGAGGTATGCTGATCTTTCATGGAGGAGCTCTGGGACTTAGCAGTGATGAGGGAGTGCAGGGCTCAGCTCTGTCCCATCCTGTCACTGTGAAAAAGAGTTTGGAGGACAACACTGGCCTGTGACCTGCCCTCTTATTGCCTCTGCTGCAGGAGCAGAACCTACCAGCACATTGGGCAGGTAGATCATTTAGTATCAGGAATTCACATGCATCCTATACAAAGGCTGTAAGTATTCAGAGTAAGATCTTCCAAAACCTTCTGACTCTAAGTCATGGCATCAAAATAACTACATGAAGAAAAATAAGTTGGAGTCGTCTGTCAGCCCTGAGACCAGCTGCATGATGCCTCTGGGACATTTAAATTCCTATTGTGTGACTCTTTACAAGCGTGGTCACCCCATTACTCAGTGCTTAGAACGGCGAGGCTTTCAGGACACATCTTCTTATTTGTAAAAGATGATTTCATTTGGGTCTCAAAAGTGCCAGGCTCTGTGGGTTACTGTGAAACTTCAGAGCCTTTTAAATGTTTCTCTCTGCAGATATTGTAAGTGGTTTTGTACCACTTGAAATGGTGCAAATAACACACACTTTTGTGTCTTGCACCACTGATGCTGTGTGTTGCTTAAAATTCTGCTCTATAGGTTGGGTTCTAGTAGAGGACTTTGACAAGCAGTCTGGGTGATAAAATTATCTGTTGGGTAAAACACTTTTGTGGGGGGTTGGTTTTTCTTTTTGGTTGGTTGTTAGTTTTTTGGGTGGGTTTGGTTGGTTGGTATTTTTGTGGTGAACGAGCAGCAGAAATACCTGAGGGCTGTTTGTTGTGGTCACTTGCTATCTTTTACTGAAGGGAAGATGAAGGTAATGAATCTTTAATAAAAGCTTCAAAATGTTAATTGGCCATATCTAAAGTGGTGCCAAATGACGGGCGCAAATGAATCGCTCTCTCTGTGCTTCCCAACAGTTCAATGTTCCCTTTATTATTTTTTTTTAGCACTGAGAACGTCATGATCCCCTGCTTGCTTCTGCACTCCTGCACTTAGGCACAGCATGACCTGAGTTTTCCATTCTGAAAACAGGCCTTTTAAGATCATCTCACAGGTGACTTCCAGATGTCATGAAGGGTAGCACAGCATTTATGCTTTTGTCATTTTAAAACAAACCAAAACAACCACCTTCAATTGCCCCAAACTTTGCAGCTACACCTAGAGCAGCTTGAACTCCCTTTGTGATTTGCATTATTTGATTTTTTCTTTCACTGCAGCCGCACCTGTGCTAAACGTTTGCAGGGGGCGGTCAGCCATAGCCTTTACTGAGCAAGTGTTTTGGCAGCACTGAGATTTGGTCTGTACCTGGGGCACAGTTTGAGCTGAATGTTTAGCCCAAGCCATGTTTTTTCCTCAGGCCCACTGGCTGCAGCCCAGGGCTGAGGAGCAGCCAAGGCAGAGTGCCTGCTGCTCCCACCATCCCTGGCTCTCTGTGAAGGCTAATGGGCAAGTCCTGAGTGTGACTGTGTTAAGAACGTTCTCACAACTGAATTGCAGTGTGGCTTTTTATTATTTGCTCCTGGTTTTTTCTGGTTGTGTTACTCTTGCCCTCCTGGTCCTGGCTGCCTTAGTGCAGTGAAAATGTACATTTTACATTTTTTTTACATGTTTTAAGCTTCTGATTTTGATTTCAGCATGTTTGGATGTTGTTGAAATGCTGTGTACGAGTTAAAAGATGATTGTTATTTCAAACTAATTGTATTCCAGAGAAATAGCCATAGAAAAAAATGTGTTCACATTGCAGATTTAGTTTTTCAGATTTCTCAGTCTGTTCCTGGTAATATTCTGTATTGGAAGCGTACATGCAGAAGAAAATGAAAGTTGTACAGTGGTAGTAGGGCCAGAATCTCCACAAATGTTGCAGTGCTAACAGGGCTGTCAGGGCTGCTAAAAAAAAAAAGCCAGCTAAAGGTACAAAAATGCTTTTTGAAGGCTATTTTTAGGTATTATTGCTAAAGTTATAACTTCACATCTCCTTATTACCATTTAGTCTCTCTAAAGTTTAAAACACATCTTCAACAGAGAAGTTATTTGGAAAATGATTGTAAATTTTTATTAGTACAACTAGAAAGAAACACGTTGGCTTGACTGTGTGGCATTGCTTCCATTTGGAGCTACAGCTGTGGAGAAGCAAAACTGACAAATGTTACCTTACAGTGAGGCCACGCCTGTAAGAGAAACAGCGTAATTATGATCAGCACATAGGTAAAGGGTTGCTACAGTGGAAGGAAGAACGTTTGCCTACTTCATGTGCACACGTGAAAAAAAAACCCAGTATAAAAATACCTTTATAAAATTACAAATTTCCTCTTTACATGGAATGTTGTGTCAGACACAGCTGTGGGGAAGGAAAAGACCCAACTGCTCCCTGCTAAAGCCATTTGGGATGGGGTTCAGCCTGTAATTTCTTCAGACTGCTACCATACAGGATGGGTCTGGACCACATATTTAAGCAGGACTCTCCCTCAGTTCCTGAGGGGCTGCTTGGAAACTGGTGGCAGGCCAAACCCAGTTAATTAAAATGTCTAATTACATGTTATCGTTTAGTAATGCTAATATCTACATGAATGATTATATGTACTCCAGTGCTTTACAATATTCAAAGCTGATAACCACCTCATCTAGTGGAGAGAAGTCACGCTGGGCTGCTCATTCTGCAACAGCACCTCTTTGGAAAAGAGACCTGGCTGAAACCTGTCACCAGCAGGGCTGGCTGGCTCTGGCAGTCCCTGGGGGCATCTTCTCAGGGAACTCTTGGTAACCAGCTCTGGGACTTTGAGCTGTGCTGCCCCTACAGCTGCAGAGATCCTGGCCCCAGAGGAAAAGCTGAAGTGAGGACTGAGAGCTCCACCCTCAATATCCTTGAGGCAAAGATATCAATAACCTGCTTCATCTGTAATCTATTTCCACTGGAAAAACACGGTCACAGCTGCTTTCATTTATAGCTGGGGGAAGAAGAATATTAAAGTGTTACAGTTAAACCAAAAATCTTTAAGATACTAAAAATAATAATTAAAAAACCCAAAACAACTAAACTCAAACCTAACAAAGCCTCGGAGGGTTTTTTTTCTGAGCAGTGAAACAGTGATTGAATAATCAATTAATTTCAGAATCCATAACATAAATATTGAATATGTATTAATATTGTTGTCTACAGCGCTGCCTAATATGACTAATGTTCTAATGTTAGTCATGCTAAAGGAGAAGATATGGAGATAAGAGGTAAACCTTCACTAAAGCAATAGATCTATGTAGATGAGTTGCAACATGATTACCTGAAATGTCCATGTGTTACATCTTTCAATGGATGTTTCCACATACTGCAGTCATGGTATTGACAGGGCCCTGCCATGTTGTCATGGGGGCATGCCAGAGGTAGCAGAAAGGGTAATTATGTGCCTTAGGCTGGACTTGTAGGGGACTAGGCACAGCACTGAAAACACAATTTTTAAACACGTTGTTCCCCAGTGGAATTCATCCTGTAATCCTCAGGTTCCTGACTTCTCTTTCTCTGCCCTCCCAAAAGCTGAGAGCTGTGCTGGACATCACCTGCAGACACACTTTCCCTCTGGCACCATAAAGAGGTGCTAAGCTCCATTATAATCTTTTTCAATCAGACCATGGAGTTAAGGCTTAGTCTCTTACTACAGCACAGAGCACTCCATGTCTGGCTACCAAGCACGAGAGCTAGGCTCTTTGAGCCTTTGCTGGTAAAGCTGTTGTACTTTGTTTCATATATTTCTAATACTCATTTGAACAGAAGCTGGAATCCCAAGCCTTCTATTACTCAAGTTCCTTTCTGCTTTTTACCTTTTCCCAAATTTTTACTCTTGTTAGTCAAAATTAAACTTTAAATGCAAGGCACTAGAAGAGACCTATCAAAAAATAACCCAGTTTCCCAGTACTGGGGACAGTGCCCATGCTGCATCTTTTCCATTTTAAATCTGTGTATTCCATCTCTCACCAGATGTCCAAACTAGCTGACTCTAGAAGGGGAAACCATTGCAGTGACATAGGCAACCTTCTCATGTTTTTAGAGGGCTGGAGAAGGTCCGTGCACACTTTGTGTACTGAACACACATGAAGAAAAAAGCCAGTGGGGCACAGCTTTGATAAATGCACTGATCAGTGTACTGCTACCAAGACATGGATGTTTCCTGGGCACGTTAGGATATTGGAAGCTGCAGAAAATTAAGTGGTAGAAAGTGTCCAAAGAGTATGAACAATGAAGTTTTGGTCTTGGGTGCCTCAAGTGGTCTTTTGGCCTACTGGTTCCTCCATCACCCCACAGAGATGCCCAAGCTGGCTCTGGAAACGGAAGCTGTGAAGTCAGGACAGTACAGGGTTATGCCCATGCAAGTCTGCCACTCTAAGGGACAGAATGCATTAGCTCAGGCACACTGGGAGCATGTGGCTCCAACATCTTTGGAGATCTGCACATGTGCTATGATGTGTCCTGTGTCACATGGGTGTACAAACCCATCAGTCTCTTCCACACCCTCCAACATATGGTGCGGCCATGTCTAGTGTTGTCCTTGTGAATATGTGTCCTGTGGTGCCATCTGAATGCACAGAGTTTCTTCCTCGCGACAAGAAGTGAGTGAAAATGCATGTGCTACTAATTGAATAGTATTAAAATAGGTTATTTAAAAAGGTTTTTCTAGTCTGTGCTGCTACTTAATTTTAAGGGCTGAAAGGCAGAAAGTGGCTGATTCTTTTAAGTCTTTTGCTGTGTTTGGAATAGCACCACAACACAGTTAAAACAAAAGTCAAAAGGATTATTAATTCTATCCCAAAGTATATTCATCATCAGAGGGTTCACCATTAACATACACTGCATATTCTATAGCTCCACAACAAGAACAGATAGAGCTTGAAACTACTTTCACAGACTTTCTAGACTGCAAAACCTTCAGTGTTGAAGTGCTGATTCCATTTTTCTTTTGTCTGTCAGCACAACTCTTACCATCTGGAGTTAATTTAGCAGAAAGGTGTGGATGTATATTTGTCTTTCAATCCACTCAATAAAATGTGACACATTACTGTAAACTCCAGGTCCCAAAACCTTGGAAAAGCAGACAGAGCCCCAAGATGTTAAACCAAACAGAGTCCAGCGCCCTGCAGGTTGCTCACACACAAGTGGTCCTCCACTGTCACCCTGCAACAGAAGAAGGAAAATCAGTCTCTTATACACATGGCCAGCAGTCATGGTTAAAGCTACAAATTAAGAACTAATATAGATTAACCTAAGAGTCTTCAAGCAGCATTTTGTTATCATAAAATTGTTTACATCAATAGTAACAGTAATAATAATAAAAGTTGGTTTAAAATATATAAAAAGATGGTTGTCATTCTTATAATAAAGTATGCTATACCTTTTAAACATCACAGTACTTTGATTTCTAAAAGCAATTTTGATTGTTTCCATAAAGAGAAGCCTACCATGCAAGAGTCCACGGTGCCAGATTCATAGCCAGCACACAGCATCCTGCTGGTGATGATTTTCATGTCAAAGTATGACTGGCATTGTTCTAAGGAAATGATGCGAACCTCCCCTTCTTGAAGCTTGAAAGGCACTGATAAACAGAATTAAGCATTAAACTATATGCAAACACACAAATACTTAGCTATGATGGCTGTTTGAGATATGACAAACATTTTAATTGGGATGGATTATTCATATTGCTCTATGTATATTAAATGTAAGGAGTGAAGAATCTCCCTTTAGCACAAAGCCAAGGTGAAAGCTGGTGGATTTTTGCATTACTGCATTGCAGGTTTGGGACTGTCATGCTCCTGAGCCAGAAGCATTAGGTGTTGCATTCTGGAGAAGGGCTAAGCACATGAGGACTAATATGATGCTCATTGATGCTTATTGACCATTTGCACCTTGACATAATATGGTGTGGGACTTCTAAGACATGGACAGTAGTGGCTGGAAAACAGTCATGTGAGGAAGGTGAAGTTTGATTCACTCTTCCAAGGCAGGATCTCCCTGTTTCTTGGTGTTTCTCATGGTAAAGCTTGGTATAATCACAGCCATTTTGAGTTGTGTTTGGGTAAATTTTACCTACAGAATGTATCAGGGAATCAGAATTTGAAGGTTATTGAAATTATTGTATCACTGTCAGGAGACAATAAAGGACTTTTCTGTCGACTGGACAGCTGAGTGAGCTCCAGGTCTAATCAAAGTTGTTCAATCTAGGGCATGCAGTATTAAATGTTTTTTGATGCTTCCTAACATAAAACCTTTAAAAGCAACACTGACCACGTTAGAGAACAAGGAACATTTTTCCATTTACCAGTGCTGTAAAAGCATTCTGTCAGGCTTTTCTTCCTGACATTACATAGAGATATTTTTAGATGGGTAAAGCTGCTAGTAAAAAGCCTACTCCTCGTGTGCAGTTTAATTTTTACCACATGTCTGACCTGGCCATTGCAGCTGAAATCCCACCTGAAGCAATATGGAAAGGAAAATTTCCTTCTCCCATGTACAGAAAAGCCATCCCTAGTAATTACTATAATAATAGCAAAGGGAAAAACACATTGGCTAGTACATTAACAGGGTTGGGGCTGGGCTAATTTGCATATGATTCCTGCAGAGTCATTTTGCCTGAACAAAGATTTACATAACACAACAGTTCTTGTCATGGGACGCAAGGATTGCAGTAGCCAAAGAACAAGAAAACACATTAATGTTCTGTTCAGAGATGCAAAACCAACAGCTGTGATTATGGAATAAGTTGTGTCACAAGTACAAAGTGTGACCCAGTGTGCTGATTCAAGATCCTGTTCCTTCAGCCTGTGTACCAATGCTTTCAGTGCCTTCGGCTTTCACTGAGTGAGCTAAGAATGTTTCCACCTGCAATGATGATGTGATACCTTTGCAATACCTTTGTTCTGACTACAACTTCAACCAGTAAAATGATAACTAATTCAGGTGACTTTCCTGATAGGAGTTTCTAGATCCTCAGCATTTTTAAAAATCAAGCCACTTTTCTAAATAAGGATTAAGAAGCATAAATTGAGTCTGCTGCTTTGGAAAAGCTAGGCTCTAGTCACAGTTTGATCCCTTCAAGAGTAGTTCCAGTTCCCTGGTATTTACTAAGACCCAGTAATGGTATAAATGGATGAAAGTGACAGGTTCACTTATTTGATTAACTCAGTAGGAGGTTCACATGTTTTTCCTAGAATCGCAGAAATGCTCATCTTACTTTTGTTGCCCATGTGTCCCCAGCCTGTGATGTAGCAGTAGGTGTCTGGCTGAACCAACTGGTCCTTGCTTGGCAAACAGACAGGTCTTACATAGCTTGTCTCGTTGATGTCCTTGTCGAGCTCCATGATGCTGATATCGTAATCTACGACTGCTCTGTTATAGCGTGGATGGAGGATGATGGTCTTCACTAGTCGGGTCTGCATGAAGCCTGATGGATGATCAAGATTGCTAATCCCAAACACCACTTTCCAAACAGCTGCATTTTCTCTCCTTTGTTTTAAAAAAAAAAAAAAAAGAAAAAGAAAATATGTGACATTTTAATCAAGACCTTTCTTTTAAGCTAAAATACCCAAGAATTTTTTCTCCCTTTTTGCACGCTGCACTTTGCAAAACACTGCACATACAAATACTACAAGAAAAAAGAAATACTTAGGCATCATTCCTTACAGCTAAAATCTGAGCAACAGAAGACACTGCTTTCCATTTCCTTCCTATCTGTAACCAAATGCATTAAAGCTCACTCCATCACAAGATATGTAACCATCTCTTAGTTGCTGTATTAAAGGCTCTCAAAATAATATCTTGGATCCTGCCCAAGTACTAGTTGCTCACATGCTCACTGGTGGGCACATTCAAATTTCGCTGGGATGAGAGTATTGTTCAGTAGTCTGCTGCTGACAGCAGTTAAGTCTAGCTGAAATCCCTAAGGAGTCTCAGAGAAGCAATGCTATTATGTAAATTAAATCTTTTATGATGGCCATGAGAAAAGTCCCTTATTTACTGGGCATTCAGTCTGTGCCAAACATACTTTCTATGCCTAAGATCAAAGGTTACTTTGACTCTTAGTTTGTTTAAGACTCTTCTGGTAAATGTACAAGACCACAAAGCAGCGATACATATGATACAAGGTGGGAAGACTGAACTAGTGTCTGTTGAGACACAAGTGAAAAACACAGATTTTATGAAAGGCTTCTCTTGATCATAACTGGTCACAAGATAAGTTGCAGGTTCCTAATTAGTCTGTGATTTGGAAAGCCCTCAAAAAAGTCAGCATTTCTCACAACTGCTGAAAGAGAGCTCCATGTAACTAAGAACTTTTGACAGGGCTCAAGCTTATTCAAAGCAGTGTAAATCAAAGCATGCAAAATTTTGGCTTTTTCACAGTACTCAACAGGATTGTAATTCCTGTAATTTGCAAAGAGATTTGGCTGCTAAATAAAGGCTATTTTTATCTTAAGAGCTGGATGAAAATCCTGATATTTCAGACTATAATTATTGTTTTACCATCATGATCAGTTTGCAAGTTTTTTCCATAAAGTTACAGAGATTAAATGCTAAGAATATTCATAGGTTCTTGTGTTTATGGCCATTGTAAAAAAGCATTGCCCAAAGCAATGAACAGTCACAGCCAAAAATGTATTGTCCTACAATTAAGAAAAAACCTTACTGTCTTGGATGCTTTAATGTAATGCTTTTCAAAACAATCTTGACAAAACTCTGAGGACTATAATAATAAAACTAGCAAAGAATATGGTGTTTAATGCAGCTCTTTCCATGATGATTTGTATTAATGCTGCATTATTTTTATGCGGTCCTCATGTTTTTTATTCTGAACTTCATATTAACTTCATAAAATACTTTGCAAAATGGAGCTTTTTGTATAAGGCACCAGAGCACTTAAAAGTCTCTTTAAATTGTTGCCTTATCTGGTTGGTTTGGAAAATGTTTTAATACTTTTTATCAAGAAAATGTTGTGACTTCAAGGATGATCTTGCTGTTGATACATGAGGCTTACAAATGGCTTGTTACAAATGAAGAATCTGAAGATTTCAGGCTTCTCAAATCTATTCAGAAAGGCAAAAGAGAAAAAAGTTCATAACTCCACAATGAATTATTAAACCAGAATGTTAGTACTTTAAGGTCTTTAGAACACAAACGTGAAAGAAACCTGTTACAAGTAATACTCTGAGCTCCATAGAAACTATATAGCCCTACATGAGGGTAAATGAACAGCTCTGAAACGTAACAGCAGCCTTTCTGCAACTGGCAAAACTGAATTTTTACTTTTTAATTTGACAGCTGCTTTTCCTATCTTTCACTAATAGGAGAAATCTCTTATTCAGGAAATTCAGTAGCAGTCCAATATTGCTTGAGGATTGACCTCTATCCCACCCTTTATTTTAGATCACCAGAAAATGGTCTTCCAAAGGTTAGGAAATATCCCAGAAGGATATTTAGAAATAGATGGAGAAAGAAGAGAAATTCTTTCTGGACCCAAAACCTGATAAAATACAATATTCTTGTTTGTATTATACACATTTAGCACACTGTTTAGAAGAAAACAGTTCTATGTTTCAGTTTCTGGTTATTACTTTTCAGTTCTTGAATATCCATAGGGCTTGATATGATGTGCTAGTCTGAACTAAGGTCTAGCCAATGTCATATCCTTTGGCATTTCCATTAATATGGTATCTTATGTCTCACACCTTGAGATGCTCACACTAGTATCACTGCCATACTCACAATAGATGTCACTGCCTGACATCTTCTGGCTTGGACACAAGTCACAAACGCCAATAAATACCAAAGAACTCAAAATAAAAAGAACTAAATAAAAAGACAAAATTTAAATTATTACTCAAAAGGGGAATGACTAACATTATCAAGAAATATCAGTCAAGAGTATTTTGCTTAACATAGGATTTCTGTGGGCTTGGACACAAAGAAAGGTGTTTAGAGTAGTCTAAAATAATTTCCAATGAGAAAACACCAGTTTAAAGTAGGATTAAGCAACTGGATACCATGAAAGTACTTGCTAACTACAGCAGAAAACACTTGTTTAAATTTTCTTTAGAAACTCAGTTTAAAAACTTTAGTACAAGACAAAAGAAACAAGGTAATAAAATTCTCTCCAAAATCTGTGGTTCATCAAAAAGAAATATTGGTTAGCACCTAAAAGCTGACATGATCAAAACAATTCCAAGACATGTAAATGTCCCTTGCATGCCAGACTGTTCATCCACCACAGGGCCTAAGATACGAGGAGGCATTAATACTGACTTCTTAATGATTACGATCCTAATAAAAGGGTGAACTGTATAAATAGAAAAGGCAGTGATTTCAGTATGCCATTTTCACTGTAAGCAAATACTCAGGTGTTTTTTTTTTACCAATGGCCATAGCATTTTTTCAGTGTCTTTTGTACAGTCATGCACAGAATAATTTTTTTAATTCATGGCAGTTGTAGGAGAGATATAGGATTAGTATTTTGGTCTTCCTGTTTTCCTGTTTCCTGCTGAAATCCAGGGCATCTTCATTTAGCTTTCATCAGTAGAGACACCAGCAATGAATGATAAAACATCTGAAAACCTAAGCTGATGCTGGTTCGTACCTTTTACTTTCCTTTTCAGTCTTTTAAAAGCAGGCCTCTGTGATTGGCCGTTCTGCAAAGGTCATCACCTACCCCCAGTGTGTTTGGCAGTGGAGGAGGCTCTTGGTAATTCACACGTGCAAGTTCATACGCGCAGTAAAACCGTCTGAGCTCTCTCACCCTTCAAAGCAGTGTGCTACTGTCAAGACCCATCTCTTTGCAATCAGAACACAGCCACATATGTGTCCACTGGGCTCACTCTGCAGGGAGCACTGCCATGGCCACCGGCCTGGGCGGCTGGTCCTGCCCCCGAGGATCCTCTTGTTCATGCGGGCAGCGGGGCGGCGGCCACAGTCTGGGAGAAACAGGAAAGTGTTAATTGTTCCCACAGGGGCAGCACGTACAAGACCTGCTGCAAGAGAATGGCACAGAATGGTCTTAACAGAGCCGTGAAATTATACCGTAATTTTGATTGATTGAAATTAAACCAATTTACTGTACAATACAGTAAATTAAGTCATCAGTAACTGCACAACAGTATCAAACATATTGAGCCATTTTTATTCTTCCTTTGTATCAAAGGATTTACTCTCCTAATTTTGACTGACTCAGCCTGAGATATCAATCAAGCTAAGTTTGGGATCCTGACTTCCTTTCTCTCAGGAGTTACTGGACTGCTCCTGGGGAGGTTTCCTGGTTTCATGTCTTTGTCTTCCTGTCAGCTAGCAACATGTTAGGCCTACCTTTCATAAGAACCACTCCTGGAAAATCTGCTCAGCAGCAATAAGGCTTTTCTTAAGCCAAGTGTGAGGTTAATGTCACACCGTTTCCTCAGCTACACAGCAACAAACTTGCTTTGCCTGTGGAATTTACTAAGGGAAAATATTTGATCTGAAGGCATTCCAATACTCTGTCCATTCTACTTTACAAGCCACTTCCACTGGAAATTACATCAGATTCCCACTTGACAGTTACTTTTCTGAAAGAATCCTTCACTTTTGTTTCACTTTATATTCCGGATTTGAAAGATGCCAGACTTGTTATTTATCCTGTTTATACTCACTGTGATTTAGAGAACAAATGAACACCACCAGTTTCTGCAATCAGCATCCCAAGGGAGGATATGCTGCCATTGCATGTATCTAGTAATTTAGTGGTGAAGAAATAAATTGGAGCAATGGTTATTCCCAAACTTGTAATACTTAACTTGTTCACTTAACTTCAGAGGGCAAGGAATTTTAAGTGTACTTTAAGTAACATGTGAGAGGCAAACACCTTTGACAGGCTCCTATGAACTTTTTCCTTTTTTTGCTGAGTAGCAAATGTTTTACTTTACTAAAGTTACTTTCCCAAAGTTAGATCATGCCTTGAAGTTACTTTTCGCTGAGTCAAGCTAATTCACAGTTTAAGTGTTCTTTAGCAAAGTTCTCCTTGTCTGTAGAACATGGTTTCATCACAGATGAATTTCACAGATGATTTTCTGCATTTTCAAACTACCTAAACTTGCACAGTCTGCTGTGCCAACAGACTTGGTCTGTAGCTTTCTAATTCAGGTTCTTCTGTCCCCTTGTGCTTAACAACTAAACAGATCATAGCTTCAACTCCCAGGCAGATAGCCTGCTAACCACTCTGGTGGTAAAGGATATTTTCAGAAGGAAGTGTTATGAACTTAATTTTTGGAACCTGACTGCAGACAAAATTCATTTTGTGGTATCAGGATTGGTCTACCTCATTATACAGATTCAATAGTCAAAATATAAGAAAACCTGATGAAACTGAGAACAGTAGGGAAAAATAAACCCAGTGCAAAACTGGATGTTGCAGAGGTCTAATAAAAATTTCAGAATGAAGCCACACTAAACATCCGCATTTGTCCAAATTATTTAACACATTTTAAAAGAACATCTATTTTATATGCACTTCTCTCTTACCTTCTTTAGTGCAAAATAGAGCCACTTTGCCTCTGCTTTGACACATCTGTCTAGATACGGAAACAAAAACATGGCAGAAATCTCAATTAATTGGTTAATTCTAGTAATTTGAAAATCAGCACAGGTATTGTACTCAGTGTAATCCAGCTGTTAAAAATTCCCCCAAGCTGTAAAAAGAAACTCAAGGAGTTTCTTATGCCAGATCATTCATGGTTTCCATCATCTGCCTGGTGATAATTCAAAATATTAGTTCAGCTTTACAATGCATTTCATGGAGGGGTGCTACATATTTTGCAGACTACCTCCCTCCTTGGGCATGGATCCAACTCTGAGGTCATCTGGGATTTACAGACTGTCAAGTCTTAATTTATGGCCCCTGAAAGCACAGAGATTGGCAGTCTCCTCTTCCTTAAGTTGAAGCACAGGATTTTCCTTGAAATGCCTTCAATAACAGATGCCCTAAAAGTTTTGTGCCCTAAAAGTTTGGATGTTTTGAAAAAATCCAGGAAGTTTACATAAGTAAGCATTAGAACAATAAGAACTTATAATTTCTATTGAAATTTTCATATGAGAGAGGGAAGACGTGGCTTTTTTGTCAAGGGAGGGAAAATCCTGGTTGCACAATCCTGTTGCACAAAAAGAACATTATTCTGGAAAGTATTGAAAAACATCTGAAAAACAACGCAGTCACTGATCACAGCCAGCATGGCTTCATGAGAGGAAGGTCCTGCTTATCAAGCCTGATTTCCTTTTATGACAAGGTAACCCACCTAGTGGATCGAGGGAAGCCAGCTGATGTAATCTTTTTGGATTTCAGTAAAGCTTTTCATACTGTCTCTCACAGGATCCTTCTGGACAAACTGTCCAGCACACAGCTGAATAAACACATCATGTGGTGGGTGAGCAATTGGCTCATGGATTGGACACAGAGGGTAACAATGACTGGGATAACATCAGACTGGTTACCTGTCACTAGTGGGTTCCACAGGGCTCCATCTTGGGCCCTGTGCTCTTTAACATCTTCATAAATGACTTGGATGCAGGACTGCAAGGGATACTAAACAAGTTTGCAGAGGACACAAAACTGGGAGGAGCTGTTGACTCCCTGGAAGGCAGGGAGGCCCTGCAGAGAGACCTCGACAAATGAGAGGTCTGGGCAATCAGCAACCATATGAAGTTCAACAAGGGGAAGTGGTGGGTTCTGCACCTGGGATGGGGCAACCCTGGATGTACAGACTGGGGAAAGAGATGCTGGAAAGCAGTGCTGTGGAAAGGGACCTGGGGGTCCTGGTCGATGTCAAGTTGAACGTGAGTTAGCAGTGCCCTGGCAGCCAGGAGAGCCAACCCTGTCCTGGGGGGCATCAGGCAAAGCATTGCCAGCCAGTTGAGGCAGAGGATTGTCCTGCTCTGCTTTGCACTGGTGTGACCTCATCTTGAATATTGTGTGCAGTTTTGGGCACCACAATGTAAGGAAGATATTAAGCTCTTAGAGAGCATCCAAAAAAGGACAATAAAAATGGTGAAGGCCCTTGAGAGGAAGCCATATGAGGAGTGGCTGAGGTAATTTTGTCTGTTCAGCCTGGAGAAGAGGAGACTGAGGGGAGACCTCATTGTAGTTACAACTTCCTCAAGAAGGGAAGAGGACAGGCAGACACTGATCTCTTCTCTGTGACAATCAATGACAGGACTGGAGTGAATAACCTGAAGCTGTGTCAAGGGAGGTTTAGGTTGGATATCAGAAAAAATTCTTCGCCCAGGGGGTGGTTGGGCACTGGAAGAGTCTCCCCAGATTTCAATGACAAATGTCAAGAAGCGTTCAGATGATACTCTGGGGCACAGGGTATGACTCTCAGGGGTGGTCCTGTGCAGGGCCAGGAGCTGGATTTGACGATCCTTGTGGGTCCCTTTCAACTCAGCATGTTCTGAGATTCTGTGAACTAGCTGACTGCCTTTTCATTTCCACTACTTTTTCATTCCTACTGTGTACATGCTTTTCTGGCAGAAGCAGAGCTACCTGTTTCGCAAGTAATTCTTTGAAGGCTTTAATCTCAGTCAGTAAGTAGTATCTTTAAAACTGCAATCACCTAAAAAGAGGATGCATCTGATTTTAAGTCATAGATACTAATATGGGCAAAAAAAGAGTGCCAGCCAGCTCACCAGATTGCCTTGAATCTGGGATTTGACCAGATCTTTGCTCCCTACATTGCATATACCTCATTCACATACTGTGCAAATCAGTTTATTTCTGTTCCTGAAAACATGGGCCATAAAATTATTTTTCTAGAGATAGTAGAGATAGACAATCAATTTCAGGACAGAAAATCACATGCATAATTTTGAGAGACATTTGCACTCCCTAAAAATTAATCACAGAATATAACTGAGACCAGCCATGCTCGTGTTTTACACTTGTTTCTTTGACTTACCAGACAGGCTGCTTTAAACGGCAGCTCTAAAGAGAAAACTTAAAGTTTTTATGTGTGCATAGCCTGTACTGTCAAAACTTTATGAATTAGTGGTGTATTTTTTAGTTCTTGCCCATGTTTCCATTAGTTCAGGAGCCCAACGGCCCTTTTAAACATCCAAGATACTCCACAGCACAAATGATTTATGTGCTGCAATTGATCCAGATGAATACACCTAGACTGCAGGGCTCAGGAGCACTTCCCAATCATCTGGACTGGATGCCTGATGCAACCAAAACAAAAAAAAAACCTCACCCTTCATACAAGGCTTTAGCTTCTCACTTCTTAGAATCACAGAATAGAATCATAGAATCAACCGGGTTGAAAAAGATCGCAGAGATCATCAAGTCCAACCCTTCAAGTGCAACCCTTCTTGTTACCCATTTTCTGGATTCAGGGGGACTTGAACATCTGTTACTACATATTACTTTCGTTTATGTGATAGATTTATCAATAATGCTCATTACTTACTTTTTCTCTCCTTGAATTTGTACATTGGGCAAAACTAGATCTTTTGCTACTAAGTCTTGTAACTCAGAGGCTCCAAATCCCTTCCTTCACATGTTTCCTAGCAGACCTCTTTCAAACATGTCAAAAAGCACCTTGAAATTTCTGCTTTGCACTTTAGTGACTGAACGGAATATGACTGTGGATTTGCCTTTGCATCTGGTCACAACACAAGGTGTTTATTCTTGTATTACTCTGGAGAAAAGCATTTAGATATTGTTAGGCTAGAGGAGAAACACAGTGAGAAAGGAAAAGAGTTAAAAAGACAACTTTTGAATGTCAGGCACCATGTAGTAATGGCCCTTCTAGATGAAGAAATAAAAATGAAATTGAATGGGGAAAATACCAATGTAAATCAAAAAATGTACAAAGTTGAGATGTACAAAAACAAAAGTATCTTCTTGCAGCCATTACCTTTTTAGTATTCTGCCATTAGGGAAACCTTTGAGTGCAAAAAATAATGGAGCCAAGCAAAAGAAAAGCAGATTTTTTCCTCAGATTTGTGTCTTCACACATATCGTATCTTTGCAGTTACCCAAGACAGTCTTTCCTTGTTAAATAGAAGGATTTTTTATGGAAGAAGGATGTTCTGAAATCTCCTAGACATTTGAAAGAGAGAAGGAAAACCATACATCTGCTTTTTGAAGAATGCAGTCGCAAATGGGGATTAGGTGGCTCTCCCAGTTTTCTCCTGGATTTCTGAGTTCATAGGCTCTTCAGTTTCAAAGTCTGAACTGTGAAAGTCTGAACCATGAGATCTTGGCTTCTCATTAGTAACTACCTGTTTAGTCAGGTTAATTAAAAGGAATATACCATCAGCCAGAGGAGCTGCTAAGGAAACCTACTGCAAGTGGATATAGACTCTGCTGAAGAAGCTGTGTTTGCTCCAAATGTATGAATCCAGACTACATGGGCAGCAGTGGATGGTAAGATGTTGCTGCAGATTTTGCTAAATAGTACTGGCTGGACTTTCTTGCTCAGCAGAGTTTTAACAAAGATGTCTCGTCCAGGTGCTTCAGGGGCATCACCTCTGTATTACTCAAATGCTGTTATTTTAGCAGAATGGCCTCCTGAGGAGTCAACACTACAGTTGTTGTAGACACTAAAATCATTGCAGACTGTATCTTAACAACTCACATGAGTATGTGAGATTTATACACAGATACCTTGGGGGAAAAAAGAGCTTACTTTGGGAGTAAGAGGGAGTTTGTTATCCTCCTTTAGTAAGAGACTACCTACAGCAGTGAAATGGATCTTATTTACCTGTTACTTACCCATTCACTAGAAGAGCATGTAAAGTGGATGCATTTTTATTCTTCCAGTCTGAGTGCAGATTCAGCCATTTTTGATGTTGCATTTCCTCACTCTGTACTATGATTTCTGTTTTGGATGGTCCTCTGAAAGAAATGAAAGACATTGATAAAACTTCCAGTAGGTTTCCATGTTACAGCTAAGAAGATGAAGAGACCCTTATGCCCCTTGTTTAGTCCAAAGATACACAGCTGAATGTTACGGCAAAGCCATGTGTGGCAGATACATAGTTAGGAGAATGAAATCACCCTGAGAAGCCAGGCCAGCCAATGTATGACTGCCACTGTGTATTTTCTGACAAGAACCCAAACCAGAATCGGGAACAGCAGGAGCCTTCTGATGGCATTTACTGTAGTGCACACATTCATACTGTTTTAACAGCTTCTTGACTCCAAAAATACAAAAACATAGATCTTCATATGTAAAAGTGGTGAAAGAAAAATTATTTTCTTACATTTCTGTCTTCAGAAATCCATTAAAATTTAACAGTTAAGAGCAGTCTAGGTTTTGTTAATAATACTTGAGAATATCTCTAAATCCAAACTGTCTGCTTTGTGAAACAGAACAAATCATGGGTGATGATGTCAAACCTGTCCTGCAGCAAATTAACAAGTATATGAGTGTAAGTTAGAACAGTTCACCAGGACATATTTTCATGTATCCACTTCCTCAGTCTAATTATTGCCTGACAGACTCAAGCCCCGGAAGAAATTGCTATTTTACTACATTTTGATTGCCAAATGGAAAAAGGCAGTGCATTTCTAAATGGCTTTACAAGTCATGCAACTTTCCAGCACAGAACCATCCACGATTAGCCATCAATCCCTATCAATGACAAGGAATTTCAATGACTGCTCTCCTGAACACTGGTCAAAGGCCAAGTTCTAAATCCTAGTTCACAGAAAAGAGAATGAGAGAAGTTCAGAAAAACTGCTATGTCCTAAAACTAGTCTCTGAACCCAAAAGTCATGACAGTACCTAGGAATGCCAGCCAGGTTACTAATTTGTCTTTAGTTCAGTTTTCAGTACTGACTATATTTCTTTTCAAATCTTTACAAAACTTAAGCATCCTTTACCCACTTGATTGCATAAATTAACAGAGATCAAAGAATTCTGTTTTATGGTGAATTTTTCAGTGTAACCATATGGAAATGTTTTCAACAGGGCTGGCAGAATAAACTAGGCTTCGAGGTCACGGCCTTGGATTTTGCCTGTTACATGACTTATTTTTCAGAACCTTCTCTGGGCATATTAAGCAAATACCATTCCATGATCTACTAACCAGAATGTGCAGGCAGATACTAACAAGCATTTTTAAAGACTGTGGTTTTAACTCATTTTGAGAAAGCTGCTTGCTGCAAAAACGGTTTTCTTTCTCAGCACCTGCTTATAGCAAACCCTAAAGCTCTCCTCTCTTCATATCCACATTTCTCACTCTTTTTCCCACCAGATATACACAAGCTTTTTTTCTGAAGATGACATTCTGTCTTATCATCTTCTGTGAGCAATGATGTTCACCATTTCTTAAATGGGTACAGTGATTTTTTTCTACTCTATATTTGAAGTGATAGAAATACCAGGCTTAGTGGTAAAGACAAGTATGACTTTCATGTAGATTTTCATTAGGTCCTCTGCACCGCTTTCAAGAATGAAATGGAATTAGGATCTATGAAAAAATTCTTCCACAAAACTTTCTTTCATTAAACAGTTAACTATCAGAAAATTCAGCTGAAAGAAATCTTACGAGACCATCTGATCCATTCCCCTAATCCAAAATAAGATCAACCATCAATCCTGACAGATTTTGTTCTGCCCTCTTTGTACATAACTTTAATGATGGAGAGTCCTCAGCATTTCAAGGCAGTACATGCAAGTAATGTTTTTCTAATGTTTGTTCTAAATCTGCCTCCTTGTCTTTTAAGCTCATTACTCTGTCTTATTTCCATTGAAAATGGAGAAGAGGTTAGTCCTTACCTTTTGCAGCAACCTTTTACATATTCCGAGGCTCCTATACCTCCCCCTGACTGACCACCCAAAATTTCCAACCCTGCTTCACATACCATGCTTTCTAGGTCTCTGGTCATTCCTGTGACTTATTCTGAACTCTCCTCATCTAGTCAAAATCTAACACAAACTGAATGCTCCAGAGGGATTACACATAAACATTCCTGGTTAATTCAGGCCATTTATCCAGTCTGTCAAAAAAAAATTTAAATTCTAATTCTGCTCTCCAAAGTGCTTTCAGATCCTCCCAGTTGACGCTGAATGAGAAATTATCAAGCATACTCTCCACTCTCTCTTCTGAATGACTCACAACACCACCATCACTCCAGACACACTAGGATGTGTCTAGCTCCCTACCAATACACCTTTATGGTTTGACAATGACTCATCAACAGTCTCATATCATTTTATCTTTGTCCATATCTCCTTATTTAATTCAAAAGTAATTTCACATAGTGCAAAACTTATATCACATCTACAGTTTCTTCCCCATCCACAGTGTCTCTGCTATTTCAGGAATAAATTAAGGGACTCTGACATGATTTGTTACTGATAAACACATTTTGTCTGTCATTAAGACCTTGCACTTCTGTAAATATTTGTTGATAATTGAAGCTAGGCAACTGGTTTGTAAATCTCTGAATCTTCTTCTTTTATCCTTTTTAATGAAAGATGACACACCAAATAGTTTCCTCATTCTCTCACACTTCTCAACACTATGGCTACCATTACTGTCAGCCATAATGGAGATCCACCATAGCCATAAATTTTAAATGCATTTGGATGAATTTCAACAAAACTAGGTACTATGAAAAGTACTTTATTACCTATTATTTTCTTACTCTAGCCCCATTTCTTAAGCCTTTGACACTTTAGAAACATGATATGATTTCCTAAGGTTTCTTCATGCTTTTGTTTTGGGTTTTTGCTTGTTTGCTTTGCTTTTTAGTTTGTTTGTTCTCTTTGTTTAATATTCCTGGCTTTTTTTATTCTTTTTCCAGATATTTATGCTATTGTTCTACACCACTTCTTGTAAGTTTGAACTACATCTTCACTCCATCTTGAATTCCATTTCCAGTTTCAGGTCACTGTACAGCTTGGGCCTCAGCCAAGTTAGTCTTGCTCTTCAGAGAAAGATGTCTGCTAGATCTAATGAACATAAAATTCTAACTTCTAAATAATAATATCTAATTTCTAAATATCTAATTATCTAAATAAAATATCTAATTTCTTTAATCTAAAAAGTTTCCTTTAATCTAAGTCAATTAAAAAAATCAATAATCTATAAGATCAGTCATTCATAAAATCAAAAAGCAAGAGATTTTAATTTATAGCAGCACTTATGTCTACCCAAGTGGGAAATTCTAACCTACATTTTCTTATTTTTCAACTTCAAAATTAGAACATTCCTTTAATACATTTAATTTCAAGCTATTGATTCCCTTATGTGTAAGAGAGGAATTTTTAGAATTAAGAAAGAGAAATCCAGTCTATGTTCTACATTATAAATGTGCTAGCAGTGGGGAAAAGTAACGTTTCATTAGATAAGTTGTACAATGGAAATATTAAATAAAAAAGCATTCAAGTCTGCTACCTGCTGATCACTGTGCACAACAGTCAAAGTTTATGTCGAAACACAAGGACCAATATGATTTGCATGCTAAATTATAATGAAAAATAAAGAAAAAATAGAAGGCAGGAACTAATTTTGGTTTATGAAGTTTGTCATTCTGTTTGTAACAGTTTGGGATACTTTATTCTCCCTATTCCATTTGGGAAAACTCTGTCAAATGGATTAAATTGCAAGTTTAGAATAAAGTATAATCCATAAACTGGATTACTTCTCCCTTCAAAGTAACAGTAACGTGCTCTGTTCAGCTTCTGTAATTCCATTGTTGTAAGCCTCATGTGACAGCAGGCTTGACAAAGGAAGCCTTGAGTTATTCTGGAAAGCAATGAATAATGCATGTATGGGCAGTAATTTAAAACAAATCAGGCCCATTTCTGAGCTGCCACAGCATCTGTTTCCTGTCTGTACTTACTTACTGGTTAAGATGATTCTTGGTCTTGAGCAGAATTCTCTAAAGCCACAGCCGTGCCATAGAATATAAAGTAAAAGATCAAAACCTTGATTTTTACAGCATTAAAATCAGAGAAATGTGAAATTTTAATGTGAAAACATATTGAAACATAGAAAATGGGAATTAAAAAGATTCACCCCATTGATAGAAAACTCAAACATGTCTGATCAAATAGTTCTTAAAATTTCTGGCAGAAAATAGGTAATCACTGTGGTATTTCCAAGTTTCAAAATCCCTCAATCTTATGTTCTAACTGATAAACTAGTCAACTCTACCAACAATTTTGCTTGCTTTATCTCTGTGTGCTGGTTTTAGCTGGGATAGAGTTAATTTTCCGTAGCTAGTACAGGATTGTGTTTTGGATTTGTGCTGAAAACTGTGTCGATAATAGTGGGTTGTTTTTATTCTTGCTGAGCAGTGCTTACAAAGAGTCAAGGCCTGTTCTGCTCCTCACCCCATCTCACCAGAGAGAGGGCTGAGAGTGCACAAGGACTCAGTAGGGAATGCAGCCAGGACAGCTGACCCCAACTCTCCAAAGGGGTATTCCATACCATATGGCATAATGTTCAGCATGTAAAGCACAAGGAAGGAGGAGGAAGGGGAAGGGGAAATGTTTGGAGTGATGGCATTTGTCTTCCCAAGTCAACATTACATGTGAAGGACCCTGTTTCCCCAGAGAGGGCTGAATACACCCCTGCTCACAGTAAGTGGTGAATGAATTCCTTGTTTTGCTTTGCTTGTATGTGTTGCTTTTGCTTTACCTCTTAATCTGTCTTCATCTCAATCTACAAGTTTCCTCACTTTTACTCTTCCCCATTGTCTCCCCTCCCCACTGGGAGGAGTGAGCAAGTGGCTGTGTGGGGCTGAGCTGCTGGCTGGCATTACACCCCAACACTCAGTTGCTTTAGTATGTAAATTAGAGGTCTCATAAAGTATGATTTTGTAGCTAAACATAAAAAAGACCATTTGGGACCATCTAAATTTAGAACTCCAAATAAAATCTAGATTTTCTTAGCTGGAAGTCTTAATTCAACTTCTAATTAAATGTAAAGTCTGTCATTTAGGGTCAACGAGGGTTTAATTTTTAAAATATGACGGACACATTTTAGAGAAAAATACTGTTTTGAAATAAAATTTTACGTTTCATTTTTAAAAGTTGAAACAAATAAATTGACTTTTCAACCTTTTTTCTCCTGCTGAAGCTATTCACTGAATTTGAAAAAAAATCACTTGTTTCTTGGCTGTATGTTTTTAGACAAACAGACAAACAAACCCCACCCCCCAAAAAAACCCAACCAAACAAAAGAAACAAACAAAAAAAATACACTTAAATTTGCAGATTCCAGAAAGAATTTTCAGTGCAGACAGATTTGACATCTGTTTAGTGTTAAGCTCAGTAAACATGACCTGGAAGTTAGGAAAAAAATAAAATAAAATGGAAGGGGGTTTATAATGTCATTTGCACAAGCTGCAACATAAAATATTTTTTAAAAGGATTTGTGAACAATAATTAGAGTAAGGATTAAGAATATTTCCTTTGTTGGCAGTATTAATTTATCTTTCTTTTAGTCAATCACAAAATGGTGGGGCTTGGAAGGGACCTTCGGAGGTCAAATAGGGCCACCTATGGACAGTTACCCAGGAGCACATTCAGACAGAGCTCCAAGGCCGTTTGAGATACTAAGTCACCAATTACAATTGTCTTTTTACTTAAAAAAAAAAAGAAAACTATCCAATCATGAAGTTAAAAAGTGTTATATAGGTAATTGACCCTATGATGAATTGAAGAAATTGTCACAATTTGCCAGCAATTATTAGGTTGAAGTTTCCTTGTAAAAAATCTTATGCAAATAATTATATTTTAACTTAATACATATCATAGAATCACAGAATCATAGAATGAGATGGGTTGGAAAGGACCTCTGAGATCAGCAAGTCCAACCCTTGATCCACTACCACACTACAGTTACTAGACCATGGCACTAAGTGCCACATCCAGTCTTGTCCTGAACACCTCCAGGGACCACCACCTCCCTGGGCAGCCCATTCCAGTGCCTGATTACCCTCTCTGTAAAGAACTTCCTCCTGATATCCAATGAAAACGTCCCTTGGCAGAGCTTGAGACTGTGCCCTCTTGTCCTACTGCTGGTTACCTGGGAGAAGAGACCAACCCCCACCTGGCTACAGCTTCCTTTCAGGTAGTTGTAGCGAGTGATGAGGTCTTCCCTGAGCCTTCTCTTCTCCAGGCTAGAAAGTTTCACATGAAAGATGAGACATAATCTGTCAGATCTAATCTAATGCAACTCTAATACACTGATTAAAGTCTGCATATTTTAACATTGGTTTACAATTGCTCAAAATTACTAAAACAGCCGTCTACATCTACCACAGCTCGTGATGTTATTTTCAGTAAATTTCATTAACAAGTTATTAGTTGCCATTCTTAAAAACTTAAATGCAACAGGAAGGATTTGCTATTTTGTTAAATCATCTAAAGAATTAGTAGAACACACTGTGGCCATGGACAATGTGAATAGATTCAAGGTAGGTCGAGAATATTTTACCTTTTTTTGAGTGGGTCTAGAAATCCAGACTGAATTAATGAGTTCAAATACTTCATCTTTGGCACAGAATTTGAATTACAAAATGCCATATTTATTGTTGGAGAAAATTAAGCAGGCTACATTTAGAAGTTCAAATTTATTATTTGGGTATGACAGAAGCATTCAGGGGGTTTTTCCTCTGTTTTTTTAAACAATTAAAGCATTAAATTGAGCTTCTGTTATTCCTGTTGCAGAAACAATTATATAGTAATAAGAAAGCATAATAGTTCATGTAAGAACAACAGGTTACTGGTCCAGCAGCTTGACTGCTCAGTTGTAACATATTAGTAAAGAACTACATACAAAAGAGAGAGAGTGAGAAAGTATTAGGAAAAACAAAAAGCCAGACAGTAACAAGAGATTGGTCCCTCCCTTTCATAAATACACACACAGTAGATGCTACAGCAGAGGAAAAGAAGGAAAAGGAGCTACTGGTTTCAGTGGAAACACAGCCTCCAGGAACAAGTAACTTGGTAAACAGCTGTGATTTTATGCTGTTGCTGCTAGATCGGAACAAGCAGGTGAGGTAAAATTCCCGTGTACCCATGCCAGATACAAGCTGCTGAAGTTTATCATTATTATATTTGCTATATCATCCTGGTGCAGCAAAGAAAGACCAAGTATTCCATTATATTGCCATGGAGTAACAGAACAGCTCCACTAACTTCTGCCTTTGTCAAGTTTCAGAGCTGAGCAGACCAAGGTTTTATGGTTACCACTTCATCAATCATCAACAAAATTTTCATCAACGAAATTTTTCATCAAAAAAATGTGGATTCCAAGTATATGAAAGCAGTTTTCTTCAACTGAACATCAAGACAAAACTACAGTCTTCTAACATAATGTTCTGAACCTACATGCTACACCCACCTTCAGCAGCATAACCTCTGTAGCACGCACCACGACAGATGTGAGACTGACAGCAACTGCTGTTCCATCCTCTACTTGTGTTAGCAGGAAAACTAATTGCCAGAGTCTACATTTAAATTCACTGTACCAAAATCTGGGACTCAGACAGAGGTCTCTGAAAAGATTTCTATGTCCTGAGACGAACAGACAGTCGTCAAGTGACATGATAGTCCTGTCTGGCTGTAAACTATGAAAGCTAAGACTTGAACATTCCCATTGGGCTCTTAGCACTACAAACAAGAGCTTACTTAATATCTAACATTCTTTTTGCACTAGAGAAAAACATAAGAACTGTTAAGAATACATTGCATAATTTGAACAACAGCCATCATTAGTCTGGAACTTGCAATTTTCTGTGATGTTGCACCACGCATCACACAACACATTGCATGTGCTGTGCAGTAAAAAAATTGGATAACCACATCATCTGTGGAAATTTAACTGGCAAACAGCCAGGAAAACTGCTTGTACTTTGTGCAATAGGCATAATAGAATTAACTTTAATGTTGCTTCAAACATAATGCTTATACCTCCCAAACAGATGGATTGATATTCTGTAAAATGTTAGCTAAACTAACCCAACTTTAACCACTGTCATTTAATTATCTTCATCTGTTTTTTTAGCTTGATTTAGCCTTAAGTATTAAAAATATCTGGTATTTTTAAATAACTAAACTGTCCAAAAGCTGTTAGAAAGACAATGTTTTAGTTATTAAACGTTACCACATCATTTAGCAATTGGGAGTTTTTATTTGGCAAAGTTATGAAAATTAGTTTGCTTTACAGAAAATAAAAATGCTGTATGCTATCATTCATTATAATTAATGTCTTAACTTTGATATTTGATGCACATTATTTTTATCTAAGACTAAACAAGAGAACTATTAAATGAAAATCAAGTAGTCATTATTCAAGAAGTCATTATTAAAGAAATCTGCACAACTCCAAAACTGGGTGTTTCTGCAGTGTGCTCTAATATGGACAGAATCTGTATATTCATAGCTTTAATTTTCTGAAGCAGTAAAATGAAGTTGTTCTCATTGGGAATACTTGAAGAAAAGAACTGCTTAAAATATTTTCTATTTATTTATTAATGAAAAGAACTCAAATATCATTATTTGAGTCCTGTGCAATATACAGTCTAATTTACCTGTACCCTCAATGATGACTGGATAGACCATGTTAAATACACCAATGTTATCAGCCTCACATTCAGACATTTTGTTATAAGTCAAATAAATAATATATACAAGACATAACAGCCAGCAGATGAAGTTTATGGCTTCACATCAGATTTCACAATGGCATGAAACTCCATTTTATCATTTGGTCCTCCATTTCACCATATAGAAAATGTTACCTTCTGTGACATTTGCATTGAACCATACAATGTTAACAAAAGAACTGAACAATTATATTAACTTGTATTACTATGTTTTGAAATCGGTTCTGCTGAATGTACTATAATCTTTGTTTTTCTTATAACTCTTCTTCAAAGCTAATTTACTGTACTTCTGGCAGTACCACTTGACAAAAACTGGGAGAATAGCTAAGAAAATCAAGCTTCAGGTCATTGCAAAATCAGGCATTAAGAACAGAAAGACAAAAACTACTTTGGTTTTCTAAAGTACCGCGAGAAAGAATTAGAAATTCATATTGGAGTCAGACTGAAGTTGTAGGCTTCAGATTTTTACTGGAATTTCCCACTGCCCTTCACATAACTACTGTCACTACTAGAAAGATCCTATAGAAAAATTGATTTGTAAACTATCTTTCTTACCCTTTTGGAAAATGGATTTGTGAGATTTAAGAATTGTTTTTGTCTCTTTTGTTTCTTAAAAGTGTAGTATTGATAACAACTGTTAGCAAGTGTTAGTGAAGAAGCAGGAAGGTGTAGTTTTCTACTCATGCTCATATGTCTTTAGCCTAGGCACACCTCTGTAAAAAGGAAGGAATCAGAGATTTTGTGATAATTAAACAAGTTTTTCATTTTCCTAGCAGCAAGTGTCATAGGAAAGGTAAGCAAATTTTATGTTAGGAAGTTGAATACGAGTCAGCAGTGCCCTGGCAACCAGGGGGGCCAACAATGTCCTGGGGGGCATCAGGCAAAGCATCACCAGCTGGGTGAGCGAGCGGATTGTCCCACTCTGCTCTGCACTGGTGTGGCCTCACCTTGACTATTGTGTGCAGTTTTGGGTGCCACAATATAAGAAGGATATTAAGCTATTAAAGAGTGTCCAAAGGAGGACAACGAAGATGGTGAAAGGCCTTGAGGGAAAGCCATGTGAAGAGTGGAGAAGAAGAGACTGAGGGGAGACCTCATTGCAGTCTACAACTTCCTCAAGAGGGGAAGAGGAGGGGCAGGCACTGATCCCTTGGTTATGGTCACCAGTGACAGGACCCAAAGGAATGGCCTGAAGTTGGATCAGGGGAGATTTAGATTGGATATCAGAAAAAGGTTCCACCCAGAGGGTGGTTGGGCCCTGGAACAGTCTCCCCAGGGAAGTGGTCACAACACCAAGCCTGACAGAGTTCAAGAAGCATTTGGATGATACCCTCAGCCGCATGATGTGACTCTTGGAGTGTCCTGTGCGGGGCCAGGAGTTGGACTTGGTGATCCTGATTGGTTCCTTACAACTCAGGATATTGTATGATTCTATAAACTGAATAATGAAGAAGAAAAATTCTTAATGTTAAGACCATTGTTTTGTTCTTAGAAAACAAAGTCATAAAATCAGAAGCTATTTCTGAAGGTATCAAAGGATTTTAAGCTTTATTAGGATGTTATATAAGGTTAAAGCATAAAGACAATGTAAATACTATTTAGATACACTAAACTAGCTAGAGGAATATAGAATCTTTGTGTGTTAGAATGGCAGGCAGTCAATTTACAGATGTTCTTGAACTGAGGGGCTTTTTTACTACAACTGATGTCAAGTATCCATGCAGTGCAAGGCAATATACAGCAGGTTAAATGTAACCCAAGGCCTTTATTCTCCTGTGTATTTTGAGAAAGGTACAAAGAGCAAGATTGCATGTCAGTATGTGTAGTGCTGAAAGACAAATAGAAAAGACTCTTCTTAAACCACTTTGGGGATCACAGTGACAAGATATATCCTTATATATAAGGAGATATATATATATCAGATTTGTCTTTTCCTAGTAGAAGAAAGCTGGATATCAGAGCAAATGAACTTTTTTTCCCAACAGTTATATTTGCATCAACTATTCCACAAAGCAGCTATTACATTAGTGTGTGTGCAATAAGAAAGACACACAGAAGCTATTTCTTTTTCTGAGTTCCACAAAGAAAGCTCTATTTTTAACAATTTATTGTTCAGATATACCCAACTTATGTATATCTGCTTGCCTAACTCACACAGTATTTGTTGCAGAACGCAAATAAATGAAAAGAAATTTTCCTGTGTTTCCTAAGTCTACTTTAATTCTTCAGGAAGAAACAGAGTATCACATCACCAAACAATTCTGAGCCTCAGCAACAACTGCAAGTTCAAATATTGAGACGTGGTGAGACATCCTTATCTGTTCAACATACTCTTTTAGTAATAGTCATACAGTGTTTGTAAAGTGGAGAAAGCACCTAGAATTTACTGAACTTCCATTCCTGCCATAGTTTACAAAATTTCATTACCTCTTTTCTCAGTGAATGATTTCCACACTAGGTCTAACATGGCAATGATAATGATCATTCATATCTAACTCAAGCACTCCAATTGTCCTAAGAAATTTATCAAAGCTACAAACTACTGACCTTACCCTAAACCCATCTGATTGCAGGCCAGTTGGCTTAAGTTTTCTTGCCACTCATCAGCACAAACATGGTTATCAGTAGCTGACCTGTGAATGGTCAGGAACGTCAAGGAATTCATGTTTTTAGACAGGGTAACTGGAAAGAAAAAAGGAGGAAAACTTCACTGTTATTTCACATTTATAAATGGCAAACTGAAAACATACAACTACATTAAAAAGAGTTTTCCGAGATGGTGGCACTTTTCCTGGGTTCATAGGCTGAATAGGCGTGCAATTTAAAACCAAGGCAACCATGGCTACCAGAACCTTGCTAAGATTGAACAGGATGAGACACTGGTAGCATTTAATCTTGTAAAATGATGTTTTACCCCACAGATAGTACATCCCACTACAGCAATTTCTGGGATGAATGCTGCGTAACATAAGAGTGATTTCACTCTTGCTAATACGTACTGTTCTTGTCATAACAATTTGTGGGTGTAGAGATAGAAAAAACATCTACTGTTTACAAGGAAGATCATCACCATTGCTTTTCTCTTAATCAGTGTATAAAGCAGTGAACTGCTTTTATCACATCCAAAAAAATTTCTCAAAATGGCCTTCCTACTCTCAGTATCTTCCTACTCGCTCTTCTATCCACAACATATTCCAGATTCTACACACCACCTACACATTTCCCTGCCATATTACTTTTCTCATATATTTGCACTGTGGCACTTCTTTTGCCCACTTCCTTGGATGCTTTTCCAACCTCAGCCCAGTCTTCCCTTTGGTAATAGAGGGAGCATCCCTCCACCACTGTAATTGTATTCTAAATCAAATTACCAGTAATCTCTACCATCACCCAAACATCGATTAGAAGCACACTGCAGTGGAAACTTACCACAGTCCCATTCATCTGAGCTGTCACTGCAGTCTACCTGCCCATCACACCAGAGCTCCCGTGGCACACATTCATGGTTGGCACATTCAAGTTCACTCTCTTCACAAAATGCTGCAAGGACAAAAACATGTTTCCCTCTGAGAAGTAAGTGATCAATGTGAAGTTTACATTGAGATTAAACAAATGAGAAGGAGGGTGAAGACCAGATTTAGGGAGCAAGAAAGTGAGACAGATTCACCACAAAATTCAGCATGGACATCACTGAGGCAGAAGGTGGTTGCTACCATGCAGTGGCAGAGGGCATCACAACAGAAAGGGAAAGAAGACTGGAAATGCAAGATGCATAATTACTTAATATCATTTGTGGTCTTGTCATATGAAACCTATCTAAACCTCTCAGAAGCTCTAAGTAAAAATATTGTGTTGCATGCTTTTTTGCAGACTGCTCCATCTTTGTTAAATTATTCATGTTCTTTGAAAAAATATTTTACTGTAATCAATACATATTTCCTCTTATCCACAGGAATTCTATTTTTGGATTCTCCTTTGCTTTCTAAAAGTATGGAATTACTTTTGTCTTCATTTTAGAGACAGGGAACTACTGTACAGGTAGGCATGCTTCAGTCCACATTTTTTTGCCAGTTGACAGCACGAGATAGGGATTTCCAGAGTCTGTTCAACACAGGAACCACAAGAGCTTCCATTTGCAAGAGACTTCTAACTTTCCCCAAACCACAACAAACCCCCTCCCAAAAGGCAGATGTGTAGCATTACCTTCCTCAATAACACATTTCTAGTTTCTATAAACTCCATCATTAGGGAATTCTAGAACTGGGGGAGGGCAGAGAGGGAGAGAATATATGGAAGGAAGTGCCTTCCAGTTGTGTCTATGTTTGGCTTATGTAAAACATTTATGCTGCCATACAGTCCAAGCATTTATTTGCAACATAACAGTATACTCCACAGTGAAAACCATACAGGTAGAGCAGGCAGTGCTGCCCACTCTGACAAAAGTGATCTTTCTGGCTCTGGAATAAAGCATGCATAACCATAAAAAACTCTCTAACTCTGCCTTCCAGGGAGAGCATAACTCAGCTGGGGAAACTTTGCTTCCATTTAGAATATTCGAGCCCCAATTCAAAAGCAGAGGAGAAATGTACTCAGGTAATTATAAACTAGCTTAACCCTAGCCTTTCTGTAATCTTTTCCCTGCCATGATCTTAA
The DNA here is from genome assembly GCA_013397135.1 of Pachyramphus minor. NCBI lineage: Eukaryota > Metazoa > Chordata > Aves > Passeriformes > Tyrannidae > Pachyramphus > Pachyramphus minor. The sequence goes on along the minus strand of VYXB01008913.1, from coordinate 161,231 downwards.
TGTATGATCATGAATAAATCACTCTAATTCACTTTTTTAGATAACAGCTCACAGCTTGGAAGTCAAAAGGTATAATCTTCATAATGAAAAACCAATTAAGAAGTGTTTTGGGAGCTGCCTCTTCCTCCAAAAAACAAAGGTTCATCTAGTGATATATGCAGGCTGATGATCATTCTGGCATATATCAATATGTTCCACGTAGTACATAAAATGTGCCTACCATCCTGTCCCTGACAACAGAAGTCCAGAGACTCAGAAACAACATTTTTTAAATCATAAAATTGCATTCTAGCATCCCAGCAAAAATGACAAAATACCAGGATTACCCAGAGAATGAAAACTTCAGTTTTCAACCAACTTCACCAACCAACCATCTCTTCTTTGTGCAGGCTGAGTGTCACCCAATATGTCTTTCCTAGCTCCTTGTCTTGGGAACCCACACACTAGGTTTTCTCAAAAGAAGAGAACTCATAGTACCACTAATATATTTATGAAAGTGAAGCTAACATCTCACGTCACGCACTCCCAGCTTCATATGCAAAGTGGGAGCCTGCAAAGAAGCTGCTGTTTGCAGGTCCTTCCACCTCTGCCCATCCTACCAGTCAGTGGCATGGTGGCAACAGCACAGGTCAGCCCTGCAGCGGACCAGGGAGCCTGTTGCACCCTGTCAGCACTTTGAGTCAACCTGTACTGTGCACATGGACAGTACGCCCATGCCATCAGTATACCACATACCTTGACAGTTATTACAATTTGGATTGTAGAAGTCTTTGGAGCCATGTGGGGAGATAAAATCTAAGAAAGGTCAATCAGAAGAGAAATCAAATAAAGAAGGGAAACATATGAAATTTACTCATGAAGAGATCAGAAGGAAAATCAAGTAGAAATCAAGAAAAAAAGAGCAGTGAGTAGCTATGGCTGCATGGAATAACATTGAGAAATGTTGAGAAAAGGAGTCAAAAGGCCGCAAGGAATAAAGAAAAGTAATACAAAGACACAAAAACAAGGAAGGGGAGAGAGAGAAAAATCAAATCAAATCAAATGAAGGGAGGACCAGACGGACCAAAGGTACAGCAAGGATCCGAGGATGAGAACAACAGAGGACATAGGATGAGGAAAGAGATAAATTGAAAAGGAAAGTGAGGGAATGACTAAGTCTTTCTACCTAGGACATATGAAAACATTCATTTATTTTGCACTCCAACATCCCAAAAATGTGATTAGCCCTTTATGGGACTAACAAGCTGCATGAGTCCTTACAGCAGTTCTTTTCATCCATCATGTCAGGGCAGTCTGGGAAACCATCACAGATCATAGTGTGTTTGATGCACAGCTTCTTCAAAGGACACTCCCAAAGGCCCCTTTCTCTACAACCTGGAGGCAGAGAAGCACAGCTCTGAAACACTTGCATGCAATATCAGTTGAACTGTTTTCTTCTTCCTTAAAAGTCCTGAAATGCACAAAATATTTTCACTTGTAATATAAATTTTAGGAGGCATCAAGAATAGTTACTAATGAAGAAATGGAAATAACATTGTCACAGTGCACACTTGATAAATGGATCTAAAATACACAAGACTTCATAATACTTCACTGCTTTTAAAATAATAATTATATCATGCTGCACATAACTGTAGCCAACAGTTTAAGCACTAGCTCAATTTGCTCAAAATCCATACACCACTACTCTTGAAATACATTTACTAGCAATAAAAGAACTTTTCTAATCCTCAAGTCTCTAGAAATTCCTTTAAAATCATATCACACAGACTTTGATCTTTCAAAAGCAAATCATATGAAAGTATGGAATCTCCATGAAACACATGTAGAAATACATATGTTTTTTGTGGCAGTGCTGACACAGAACCTAATGCAGAATCACAGTGAAAGGTAGAAACAGTTGAAAGGTAGAAAGTATTGACCATAAACAGTAGTCCTGGTTCCATGGTCTGAGACCAAGCCAATTTGAAAGCTACATGAATCTTCAATCTTCCCTGCATTATAATGCAGTGTACACAGGGTATTATTGTTTATTCTAGAGGCTGCTAACCAGCCTCTCTGATTTCACGAGGAATACTTACAAAAAAGTGCTTTGATAGTAAAATTCCTGCTAGTCATTTGGATAAAATTAAGAATGATCCAAAGTAACTTTTAGAAAAGAGTTTTCTGTTGTTTTATTCCACGTTTTATTTCCACCAATGAATAAAGCACTTCACTGTGATACCGGTTTAAATACTTTGACCCACTAATGTCCTGCATGTCTGACACTCCAGTTTCATATGAAGCCATAAAACCTATGTGTTTTCCTGACTAAAACAGATTATTTGATTGCTTTGTTTGACCTGTTCTACAGATTACACTTTTCATTTTATTCCAAGTGCAGATTCAAGTGACAGGCCTGATATTCCTACATGCAAATAGTTGAGGTATAAATTTACAGACTGCATTTAAAGCAGCACCTCTCTTTGCCTGGACCTAGAACTACAGCAGTGTATCAGCACTAAGTTACTAAGCAAATACACTGTTTTCAAGAATTCTTAATTCGGAAGTGAGTCTTTTACAAATATGAACTAGAAAATCACTACTGTATTACTGCAAAAGTTTGCTAAGGTTTTTACTGCAACTGGACATGTAGAGTGCTATGAAAACATTACATTGGAAAAAACATGTAAATAAATGTTACAGCACAGAAAAATAAATAGTCTTAACCCTTAAAACTAATTCCTCATGATCAAAGAATTTTCTTGGGTATCGCCGTTTTCCAGGTCTCCTCCTTGATAATATTTCCAGTAGCTATTAATGAAAAATTAATTGAAACCAAACAAAAGCTTTATTCTAATAAAGAACAAAGAATGTAGACATGTTAAGATAAAAAAGCTTAAAATCCCCATAATTTATGAACCTTGCAATTTTTTTGGTAGCATTTACAATTCATTAAATAAATGTTTGCTTTCTCCTTTCACCACACAGTGTTCCACTGTGAAGTGTACCATGACTCTCCAAAACTTATATTTGAGTACAACAGAGACAAATAAGAGACCATTTCCTAGAAGAAGATTCACTATTTACTGAATTCAGTGTTCAAATATGTTTTGTTGATAGAGGTCATCTACCATCTGGAGTATTTATATTTCACCTCTAATTATTTTTGTGACATGTATTTTTAATTTAATGACAACGAAAGGGAAGTGAAAATGAAAGTGGGTATACTTGGCCATATTTACATTGTCCCCATCTCAAAAATATGTTTTGACAAGAGACAGGATTTCACATATGATCTTACCTTCATTCTTCTTCAAAACATGAAGAAGTTACCATTTGTTATTCATGGATACATTTCCCATGCAATTAAGTTATTAATGTTAAGACCACCACATTTTTCTCTCAACTAAAATATTACAGTAAGAGCTCAGATTGCAGAAAATAGTGAAAGACAGTATTGGTTTTGACTGTTAATGTCCTTAATTTCTTTAGTAGTTGTAGGACCATCTTCTGCTCCCTGCCAGGGGTATTGTTCAGCAGCTAGCAAATTAATGCAATCAATTACAATTAACTGTATTTAATACCACAAGTTCTCATGATGTCTTTCATAATATTTTTCAGAAACTACCTTCCCTACACTTTACTGAAATGCACTCAGAAGTCTCACCTTCAGAAATCTGGGTTAAATTTTCCCCCAAATCCCAGTCTAAATGGCACATAAGTCCTAGGATTTAACTGCAACTTCATGGGTGAGATTTTCTGTCACAAAGATCACATGAAAGTATGACAGGGACTCCAAACAGAAGGAGACAGTGGGTGATGAATACAGCTCTACTCTGCATGGGTAGAGTATACCACATTGCCTTTAGGCTGTTCTTACTTACATTTTTGGACTTACATTTTTTTTAAGCATATGAAAGCTGTATCTACTCTTGTCCAGCTGCCTTCTCCCTGCACTGTGAAGTTGCTGTATGCCTATCATTTAAAGCACTTAAAATACAAGTTTTTCAATTAAATGCTGAGTGTTACTTAATGTTATAAAACCAATTTCAAAGAATAAATCTAATAAAATTTGAGCTAGCAATTTACACATGGAAAGATCATTAAGTTTTGATTTTGTCCTGCACACATGGAATATGAATGAGTCCGAGTTACTTCTGGAGCTCTACAAGGACTTTTTGTTCTTCAGTAACAGTATTACCCCGGTCAATGTAATGTCACTCTGACAGCAGCAATTTCTTAGCAGATACAGTCTTCTATATTTATAGAAACTGATAAGAATTCTACTGATTGCTTGTCACATTCTGTCTAGACTATAGAGGTCCACTCGAAAAATGAATGTTACATATTAGAACAATATTTCATATGTTGATGTCTAGGAGAAAAAAATTATGCCGAAAGACACATAACAATAATTTTTCTAAGGAGTTCAAAATTCGTGGCAACAAAGAATATTTGTCAGGGAGGACAATTGATTCAAAGGTGAAGAAACAACAAACTCTGAAAGACTCACTGTGATCATCACCTCTGACTTTCCTTCATAATCCAAACAGAAGAATCACCAAGTATTAAATTGTATTTCAGAGAGCTTACTTTCTTTCTTTCTTTTTATGGGAGGAGGAGAAGGAAAAAAGGAAAGAAGGAAGGAAAGACATGGAAGAGAAAGAAAAGAGAGAGAAAGAGAGAGAAAGAAAGGAAAGGAAAAGGAGAGAAGGAAGAGAAAAAAAAGAAAGAAAAGAAAGGAAGAAAAAATACAAGCATAACATACAAATAACCGCTTGGTTACTGCAAACATTAAAACAACCTGCTTTTAAAAAAGAAGCATCTATGGGGCTGACAAGCTTCAATTTTAGCCTAGCTTCAGCCTTCTGATTTGGGATTTGATTTTATTTTATTTTTGTGCACCTGAGTAGAAACTTTCTTATTACCACAGTTTTGTTGCTCACATAAACTTTGCTACTATCTTAACCTGCACTCTGTTAAAGAAAAAATCCTACTAATGCATAATTATTCTCTTTACCCCTAGAGATGCCAGCCAGGTGTGCATGCAGACCTCCATGAAGGCTACCCCTTAGTCATGTAAAGAAATAGTTTAAACTCCTTTTTCCTTCTCAAAATTCTCCTGCCCGCATGTGCAAAGATACACAGTGATCAAGAGATTTGTTGATTATTCTCAAGCTCAATACATCCCCTTTGGTTAAAAGTCAAAAGCATCTCTACTATAAGTGAACTCACTGGGGAATAAACTCTGTGGTTCTATGCTTGCACTTAGAGCTTGAGGTTGACCAGTCTGAGAAAACATGTAATTCTTGGCCTTGCAGTATAGAATCCACTTCAGCAACACAGATCTTTTATCAATACATCATAGTGAAAACATGATCACGTATAAATTTAAAACTACATTTATGGATTCAAGATTTAATCTGCCAGAGAGCTACCAGTAGAACCTCCAACAATGTCAAAAGAATTACATCTGCAGAATTTTTTTAGCTTTTTTACTGAAGGAATACTCAAACATCCTGGAATACGCTTAGCAGAATCTGAATTATCAAATATCATAAGTTGTATTCACATTGATCAAGAAGAATTCTTGTTAAAGTATTTTTACTGACATTGTCTTAAAAAAACCCCCAACACTGAAGGAAAAACAAAACTCATTTTCTAATGTTGCAGCTACCCTCCATTCCAACTCCTTGAATTTATTTACCACAGCTGTCCTCGTCGCTATCATCCTCACAGTCAGCTTGACCATCACACCTTCTGGATGCCAGGACACACCTCCCAGAACGGCATTTGAAGTGACTGGGTGAGCATTCTGTCAATGACAAGGAACAGGGAGAAACAATTCTCCATGAGCTTAAGTTTAATCTTGACATGGGCACTTACTTATCAGTCTGGCTGTTTTGGAAGGGTGAGTGAGAGAAGTAAAAAGCTTGTGTGATACTAGATTGGAACTATGTAGCAGACACGACTCTCCATAATTGAGCTGTGAATGGGGTGGAGCAATGTGTTCCAGAGCTCTCCCTCACATGCTGCCCTCTGTCAGATTTCAGTGCTTTGGCAAATAACTGGCATACAATATTTTGGTTGAGGGTATGGATTTTCTAGCTACTCTTCTCACCATTGTGGTGCTTTGAGATGTGTTGAAATGAGTACAAGAAATATATAAAGACATATCCTCAGGACAAAAAAAAAAAAGACAATTTTATGTCTATTCAAGTTAATAAAACCATCTATAAATGTCCACTAATTAACCCTTGCTTGTGTCTCAGAGTACCATTTTGGGACAAGAGAGCAGAAGAGAGCTGGAAGATCTTTAAGGAAGTCTTCCATTGACTGCAAGAGCTAGCAATCCCCAGGAGCAAGAAATCCAATACAGAAGGCAAGAGACTGGCATGGCTGAGTAGGGAACTGCTGGTCAAACTAAAGGCAAAGAAGTAAACGCACAGGCAGTGGAAACAAGGACAGGTAACTTAGGAATAATATAGAGAGGAAGTTATGTTGTGTGGGGATGGGGAGAGGAAGGCCAAGGTGAAACTGGAACTGAACCTGGCAAGATACACAAACAATAACAAGAAGAGCTTCCAGGTGTGTTAACCAGAAAAGCAAGGTCAAAGAAGGTGTAATCGCTCCCAGTAAACAATGCTGATAAACCGTTAACAATGGATGAGAAGGATGAAGTACTCAACAATTTTTTTGTCTCAGTCTTCAATGGCAACCTCTCCTTGCACACCTCTCAAGTGGATGGAAGCAAGACCAGTGTTATTTAATATCCTCACTAATGACATGGTGTTCCAGGGAGGGTTCGGAGAGATGCCGAAATGGAAAACAAAACACTGCTGAAAGCTCAGAAAACCCAATATTTATTACTAAGAAGTGGCCAACAAACAGAGAAACTGAGAGAGATAAAAGAGGAAAGGAAATAAGCCCTCAGTAAAACCTCCCACTCGCGCAGGGGCTACTTAACGAGGTTGTCTTACCGACCCCAGAATGACCAGCATTTCCCCATCCTTGGGGTGTCAGCAGGTTCACAAGGTAACGGGCGTCCCCGCTGAGGTAACGTTGTCCTCCATGTGAAGCTTGCCAGCCCTCCCACAGGTGCTGTCTACCTTTTATACAATTTAGCTGGTTACGTCTACCTGGGCAGGTGTGGCCAGCACTGGCCCAGCCAGAGGCCTCCTGTCCCTCCCGCCCTTATGTCAGTGATGTCCCTTCTGCGCACGCATGTGTACATTGGAATTCACCCGCGCCTGAGTGATACACCTGGAGGGGTCTTCCCTAAATGAGTCTGGGGGCTCACTTCATCTCCCTCCTCTTCACTTTCTCCTTCAAGTGCCCTTGGAGGGCCATCAGCCTATAGGAAGATACCAATTACTTTCAGTTTATACAGAGTCCTGTCCTCAAGGACGAAGTGCTCGCTTATCAGGCCTTGTTTTCCCACTACTTGGCAGAAAACAGAACAAACTTTCACAGGTGGCTGGGCCAAACACAGATCAGAACAGAAAACATCCACATTCCCCGATACACATGGATGAAAAGATCAAGTGAACCCTCAGCAAGTTTTCAGATGACACAACACTGAGTGATGCAGTTGACAGACCTCCAGAATGGGATGCAATCCAGAGGGATCTGGACAAGTTTGAGAAGTGGGCCCATGGGAATCTCATGAGGTTTAACAAGATCAAGTACAAAGTGCTCCAGCTGGGCCAGGGCAATCCCCTGTCTTTGCCAGTGGTAGTCTTGAAGTCAACACTGACTGGAAGAGAAGTTAAAGAATTGAGCACATTGTAATAACTCTGTTATTTATTGCTTAGGTTGGAAAATCACTTATCCTTCATGATCACAAACATTTTCAATGTTCTCAGGTGCTTAATTTCTTTTGTTACCTGTGTTTTTCCACAAAATATTTACACTTACGCAGAAGACTTTCTGACCAACACTGGTAGTCACTAGAACACTGGCATAGAATAAGCATAAAATTCTAATAGTAAGTGAACCCAGAAGAACTCTGATAAGACCTTTGAATTAGTTATTGCTGGAAAATCAATGAAAAAGGAGGAGGAGTTAGCATTATTTTAGAAAAGGTCTATGTGTTTTAGAACTAAGATGGTCAACAACCAGTGAATCAGCTTTTTAGAGACTGTAAAGGGTCTACCTCCTGCTTAAAAGTATTATTAGAACATCTAAGTATATAAAACATTGAAATATAAATACAAGGAAGTAGTAGGTGTGGTGCTGGCAGCAAATCTCAAAACACTGAATTTCACAGATTGAGGGTAATTGATCTTTCCCTTCAAATAGACTTCTTATGAAAACTTCCCCTTATCTGCAAACTTTAGGTATCCCAAATTCCATGAAATTCAGCTTGGAATAATCTCCACAATTTAAGTATTATAATTTAAAAGAAGGTATGAAAAAAACAAACACCAGGACTTTGGGAAGTTATTTAAATCTTTAATTTGCTGTTATATGTATAGGAGATACCTTCTACATCTTCATCTGGTGTTAGACAAGTTTGGTTGTCTGAGTTCTCATCTGGAAACTGAGTGCAGTCTGTATCTTCTGGCCACTGCAGACCTACAATCCCAAGAACAGCCTCACAGCGTTCCTTAGACTGTACACATAATGTCCTGAGGAGACAAAGTGGAATTGCAAAAAGTAATGGAGTTAATTAATGTCTTAGAAATTCCCAAATAAGTTAATAATCCCTAGCCATAGTTAGAGGTGAAGATCAAAAACAAAAGTTAATCAGATGTTTTTTACATAAAAACCCCATTTATCAAAAAATATGCTCCAGTTGAAACATTAATTTACTGTATACAGTTGGGCTATAAATCAGGGTAATAATAACGAAATATAACTACTTATAAACATGCCCTTCTCTGTAAGAGATGGCAGAGAACTTTTTCTTTAAGAAGCACTAACTGCTCTCCTTCAGGAAAAAAAAATACAAACATTTTGTACTAGTGAAACCTCTTCTGATGCTGTGACCTCAGAAAGCATATGGTTTGAGAAGGATAAAATATTTAAGCCTGCAAACAAAAGAGCAAGGAACTCTCCAGAGAATTAAAAAAAATAATAATAATAATAATAAAAAAAAAAACCCAAAAAAAAAAAAACCAACAAGTTTAGAAAAAGCAAAATTTTTGCTTTTTAACAGTCTTGAGGCTGTTGCCAGTTAGAGCAACAAAAGCTTGTTGTTGCTCTTGGAAAAAGGCATGAATATAGTCCTACTATAGTTCATCATATAAAACCAGGACCCAATACACAAAATTCATTTAGTCCATTTGCATTAATATCCTGTATCTCAAAATGCCAAATGTAAAATGCTTAAAAATTACAAAGAGAAAATATATATAGAAAAATCCCCTACTATTTTAAACATTTAGACATTACTTTTTCCTAGAATCCCAGCTGATGTGCTGTTCAATACAATAATCTTGTCTTGTATCTGCGGTATTTTGATTCTCTGCTTGTTTCAACTGCCTCTCTTTATTCTACTCATTTTCCTTTGATCTTTTGACCAGTAGAACTTTTTTTTTTCCCCTGCAATAACCTCCAAGAAATGCACTGATGAAAACCAAACAAATCCATATAGGAATAATTATTTTTGTTTTGAGGGATTGCATGAAGATTAGTCAGTATTTTTCCACACCAACCAGTTTTGCATTTTGTTGAGCAACTGGAAGGAATGGATGAACGGACTGACATCGGTTAACCATGATACAGTTTTAGATCCTCCTCAATATCAAAAAACCCAAGAAGCATTTGGATTACACTCTCAGGCATGTGTTGTGATTCTTGGGCATGGTCCTGGGCAGGGCTAAGGGTTGGACTCAACAATCCTCGTGGGGCCCTTCCAATTCAGCATATTCTGTGATTCTGTGAAAAAGGTTGCCTCACACCACTTTATAACCTCAGATTTCTAAACACAAAAATTTTTGTCTTCCATTGGAAAACAAAACAATCAAAAAAAAAACAAACAACAAAAATGTGCTTATACAGCATATTTCTGGTCTGTGTTCCCTGCACACTCAGATCTTTGGTTGAAGCTGACCTTATCTAAGGTGTTACAAGCCATTTGGTTGTCAATCTGTGGTGAAAGAATTAAAATCTAGATAATCTTCAAAGTAGATCTGGACTAATATTACCAATGTCTTGTCAGAGTACTGTTCAGAATTTAAAAACATAGTTGATAAATCAATGAATTTCCTAAGCAACAGCAAGTTCAATTCTTTTTAAAAAAAAAAAATCTTCACCTATATTCCTTACTTCGAATAAAACTTAATGAAGACTGTTGTAGTTAAAAAATGAGGCATGACAGCCAAACTAATAACATAAAGACAAAGAAAACCCTTGCAAAGTAGGGACAGAGGGAGTAGAACTAAGGTAATTTAGTTATACCACCTAGAATGAAAAAACAGATACATGTGCCAGTATTAAAAAAAGCTAATATATCTCAGGTAAGTTTGTATTATAATAGAATCAGAATTATATCATGAATTTGCAATGGTTGGAAAGTGCACTGTGACTCAAAAAGCATAACTCTGAAAAACGGCATTAGCTGAACTCAATTTGATATTTCCAGGAAAAGACAGGTAAAGCAATACATATGTCCTGTTAAGCTCAACTAACTACTGATACCTTTGAACAAGAGGGCAGTTACTTTGCAGTCATTAGCAGATTCTCAGAACATAATTTCTGTGTTGAGAATGTAACATTTTGTGTTTTAGGAGTTTCAAACTGTAGACATATTTATACTGACATATCACAGTATTTTTTTTCTGCCCTACATCTAGCAATTAAGAGTTTATTGGTATGAGTTTGCATGTGTTTTCATTTCTGAGTTTTTACATTGTATCTGTATCTGAAGTGCTTCCTAAAATGTTATTGTTGAGCAAATACTACAGATCTAGTAGGACCTTCCAAGGTATCCCTTCCTGATACAAATCACTCTCTACTTGTGATCTAACATAAGAATCTAGAAACTAGGCTAGAAAAAAGTAGAGATTTGAATCCTACATTTTAAAGTTTTATGTTGTATAGTCAATCTGATCTAAATGTGATGTTAACCTGCTTTGAGTGGGGAGCTGGACTAGATGATTTCCAGAGGTTCATGTCAAACTAAATTTTTCTACAAGTTTTCTACAAGTTCCTCTTAATACCTTTCATTGAAAGTCTATTTCAACTATCTTGTGATACTTCCTAAAATCTGTTAACTAGGTATGAAAACAAAGCGTCTATAATTTACCTCGTGTCCCTCTACATTAGAGTAAGTTAGCCCAATGTTTATTTTTTATATTGCTTTCTTAGGAAAAAAACTAACTTGATTTTCAATCAACGAAGCCTGAAGCAGAGCTTGAACAAACCACTCTGTAACTCTGCAAATATCCCACATGCAATATTCTAACTTTCCCATTAGGTCCTATGTGAGAATTAAGCAGTATATTAATAAATTTCCCTGTGGTTCACTCTTACCTTGCAGCGGGAAGCAAATCATTAGACAAAGAAATGTTATCTATTTGTCGACAACATTTCGTGGTAGGGAATTTTAGGACATATTGCAATTTTCAGTGCACTTTTGTTTCAATGCAGTACATGTTAATTGATAAATACAGTCAAGGCAGGCCCAATAAAAGAGGTAGAAATACAGTATGAGAAGGCTCTAGCAGTGAGTAGCTCAAAGAGCTCTGCCTGCTGCTCAGGTTTATTAGCTCTGCTAACCTGCAACCACTGCTGCTACCAAAGCCACAAGACTTATGGAACACAGTCTCTTTTGAACAAATACAGGCTCTAAAATGTACAGTGATGTTACTTGATGAGGAGGGTAGAACAGTTAATCTGACAAGTGAAAAACATAAGTTAGTCAGTAATTCAGAATGATGTGGCACTCCTAATTTAGAAAGGTAAACACGCATTAAAATGTCAGTTGTCCACAGCAATTAGATAGAACTTTTCATAGAGTCATGTACTAACGTAAGGAACTATTACAAATGCTGGTGTTCCAAATTAAATTAATCAATTCTATGTTTAAATACCCTTTATAGTGGTGCAATTCTAATCAAATACACAGAAATGGAAAATGCTTCATACAAAGCTCACAGCATCCTTCCTGTCAATTTGCCCAACAGTGGAGTCAGCAGGTTCACAATGTACTGGCTAAAGAACTGGCTGAAGGGCAGAGCTCAAAGAGTCCTGGTGCTACATCTGCCTGGTGATTGGTCAGTTTTAGGGCCAGTTCTGCTCAATATAGCAGATCTGGATGCAGCAGTTTAAAGAACCATTAGCAAGATGCTGATGACACTAAAACAGAGGTGCTGTTAACTCTCTTGAGGGACAAGAGGTCTTGCAGAGAGATCTGGATAGATTGGAGCATTGGTCCATCATCATGGCCATGAAATTTAACAAGAACAAATGCCAGATTCTGCACCTAGGATGGAGTAATGCCATGCACAAACTGGAGAGCAGCCCTACAGAAAGGGTGCTGGTTGGCAGAAGACTCAGTGTGAGTCAGCAGCATGCCCAGGCAGCCAACAGGGCAAACCATGTCCTGGGTCACATCAAACACAAGTGTTCCTAGCCAGTGAAAAACAGTGATTATCCCTCTGTATTCAGTGTTGGTGCAGCCTCACCTTGCACACTGTGTGCAGCACTGGGCCTCACAATTTAAGAAGGATGTGAAGGTCCTTAAATGCATCTCCAGAGGAGAGCAACAAAGCTGGAGAAAGGAATCTCCTATGGGGAGTGGCTGAGGATTTGGCCTTGTCTACTTTGCAGAAAAGTTCTCTACAGTTTCCTGAGGAGGGGACAAGGAGAGCAAGAAGCTGATCTCTTCTCCCTGAGATATAGTGACAGGACACATAAAAACGGTTCAAAACTGCGCCAGGAGAGGTTTAGACTGGGCATTAGGAGGCATTTCTCTACTAAGAAGGTGGTCAAACCCTACTACAGGCTTTCTAGAGAGGTGTTCAATGCCCCAAGGCTGTCAGTGTTTACAAGGCATTTGGACAAAGCCCTTAATAATGTGCTTTAACTTTTGGTCAGTCCTGAAGTGGTCAGGCAGTTGGACTAGATGATAATTGTAGGTCTCTTCCAACTGAATTAGTCTAAACTATTCTATATATGCATTTTGAAATTAAATTAACTGTCATTCCGTTCCTTGTTCTGAATACTTCTCTGCCTTTTACTATGAAATTCCAAACCAAAATTTCTGGGATTTTCAGTGGAAGCATAAAACTGTAAAAAGCTAATACGACAAAGTCAAGAATTAAATGAAGTATAGTATTGTACCTGCAAGGTGGGATCCGCTGATTTGTATGGGGGTCACATTTTGGTACTAAGATCGTACAGGCAAAAAACATCAGGTACTTGTAGCAGTTTGTCTGAACCAAGGCTGGGAAGAGAGAAGACTCCCAGCTGATAGAGGCTTCCTTCTGTGTCCTGTGGCCCAGGTAGTTTGGGTAGTAAGTATAGTTGTAGGGCAAGTTCATACAAAGTTCCAGAGTAATTGGTTCACACTGACCTTTCGCAGAAAGAAAACAAACAAAACCACAAATGGTGTGAGATTTAATTAAATACAGCAGAAATAATTACATACATATTTAACAAATTTATTAGTCAGGGGATTTCCTCTCAGGCATGAGAAACAAGTTCCAGAGTTGAAGACCCCATATGACTTTTCATACCAGTAAAGGTGGATTTGACTTCTGCCTACCTCACAAACTATTAAGAGACTGATATTTCCTTCTTAATATGCATTAACTTCGAATGCAACATCTTAACTAGAACGTGGCACAATAAATCATCCTTTAAAACAGATTTCTTCTTTTCAAATCAAATGATCAATAATCTTTTCTGATTATTTTCAAGAGTTCTTGTACTTTATAGCAACACACTTCCTACTGGTGTACTTACAGTGCTACCATAACACTTCATATTGATAGTGCAATTAACAAAATTATGAAGAGAGGGATCATGGGATACTTGGGGTTGGAAAGGATCTCACAAAGTTTCTAGTCCAATGTCCTGCTCAAATACTGGTCAGCTCTGAGGACTAATCAAGTTTCTCAAGGCTTAATTCAGTCAGGTCTTGAAAAATGTCTAATGACGGAGACTGCACAATTTCTCTGGATAGAAAACAGAATATAGGATTTGGTTTTTAATTTTACTTTTTGCATGCCAAGATCTGAAGGAAGAATGGAGACAATTAGGTTATATATTGCAGAAGCACTGAGCAAGAGATAGTCTACCTACTAATAATTTAATTCAGATAAGACATCATTAATAACAAAGAGAATGATAACCAAGGGTAAAATGAATGCAACAGCTACAGGTCTATATGATTATAGAGCCCATAGCTATATACAAAAATTGTCCAACTTTTGGGAGTTTATCCCAGCAAATATTGAACTGGTTTAGTATTATGGATTTAAAAAAATTGCACAGCTTTTGTATTTCTTCTCAAATTGGAAGTCTGAAATGTAATTTTTCAATTTTCCACCACAACAGAAAATTATAGAATTTCACTTCAATTCAGACTGAAATTTGGCTTTTTATTCAGCAATGAAACCAATCTGAAATTATTTAAATTTATTTAGTCTGGATATATGAGAAAATTTTCCATGAAAATTACTTATTCATAAGTCATTTGTTATCTAAAGACTGCATATATTTGCCTACTCTGGAAGAAAATATAACTTTACATGATTAATATAGATTTGTTCTGTTATCCTAAATATGGTGTAAATGCATTATAATGCCAGCCTAAACTGATCAGATATTATCACACGTGGAGAACATCCATCGTATTCAACACTTTGAAAATGGCCGTGCTTTGGAATTTTCCAACCAAATATTTATTGGGCCAGAAAGTACTGGCTTGTCAAAACTGAAATTTTCCATGAGAACTCTCACTTCTTACCAAAGATAAAATAACTCAAAATACAAGAACAAAAATAATATGAAAAAGGGCAATAGTTCTTCTAGATGCTATGCAAGAAAAATCGCTCCCAAATTGTCTTGCTGTTCCATTGTGTATAAACAATTAAATATTCACTGGACCAGCAAGGGAGAAAGACAGATGATCCAGAAGACTAATTATATGTTACTCCCATTAAGAATTACAGACAGTTGCCCATAATGTGTTGAGGAAACATCTTCACTGAAAAGTTTTTGGGTTTCTCATGATATGGAATAGGAACATTGATTTAAAATTCAAATATCACATGTCCAAAATCATAGAATCAAAGAGTGGTTTGGGCTGGAAGGGACCTTAAAAATCATCTTTAAGGGGAGATCTTATTGCTCTTAACAGCTACCAAATGGGAAGGTATCAAGCAGACGGAACCAGACTCTTTGAAGTGTGAAGGGATAGGATGAGAGGCAAGACACGAGTTGTGACACAGAGAATTTCAGTTACTTATATGGAAAATAGGGGTTTATGATGAGAGTGGCATAACACTGAAACAGATCTCTCAGAATGCCTTTGTAATCTCTGACCTTAGGGATACTCAAAGCTCAGCTGCAAAAGGTCATGGATTCAATTGGCATTGATTTGATGAGGAGTTTGAACTAGTTGACCAATGGTGTAATCTAACTTCCTTCTAATGCTAAACATGGTACTTAAGATTGTTCCCTTACAAAAACTTAGGCAAAGGATGATAGAAGCACGTGTAGAGCATTTATGTTTTATAAAGTATCTTATATCTTTACTTCAGCAGCATCTAAAGCCCCCACCATGAATGGTGCCTGTCTCAAACACTTTTAGGTGATAGTCACAACTCTAGAGAGACTATGGAGTTTGGACTAGTTGATCTTCCCATAACCATTCCATCCTAAATGGAATAACATTATCCACACAAGCTACCATATAGTGCCAGACCATACCTTGCAGAGATAACTGCAGCACAAATCAATCACAGCTATATATTTGTATGTAAGTGAAGCCAAGCCTGCACATGTGCCAATTGATGTGACTGTGTGAACACAACACCAAGTTTTAATTAATAATTTTGAATACAGTTCTGCCCCAGTTTCAAAACCTAGACAAATATACTTCCACTGCTTGTTCACATTGCTGCATTGCACAAGTGGAAAGACAGCTATTCAGAAGCAAGTGCACAGTTAGTACAGGAGCCTTGCGTAGAGTGGTATAGTAGAGGACATAGATACAAGGATACAGAGTTGAAGACCCTGATACTCTACAAAGGGTATTGATCAGAAGAACAATTCATTTTGTCAGTTTGAATATCAAAATGACTCCTTCATAAGGGGTTAAAATCCTACTAAATACAGCAATATGTGGCTTTTTTTATATTTTGAAAATAAACCAGTAGGTTCTGCTTTACACTTACATATGTTGTTTACTTTATGTAGACACTGAATGTCACTAAATACTAAGAAAAAGTGCAACTGCAAACACCTATTAAAAACATATAAAAATTCACAGAAGGAAAAAACCTCGATGACAAATGTAATATATATACTTACGATGATGCTTTTGTTTCAACATTGCCCTTTTCAAAACTTAATCATTGCACAAGCACATTAACTAGTAAATTAAAGTATTACTCATGGTGTCCTACCCTGCATCTTCCTTATAATCTAAAACACCCTGAAACAGTGACATTATGAAGCACATAACCGACTTACTGCAGTTTGCCTGGCTGTTTCTCATCTCACATAAAGAAGCTCCACAGGGATCAGGACAGGAAGAACACCTCTGGTCTCCCTCCTGACAGAGGGTTTGATCTGAGGGAAACAGAAATTTACTGTTCAAATGATTTACTAAAGCAATAAAAATGACTGAAGTGTAGTGGTGAGAAAATACAGTGTTTATGTAACAATTAAGTCTTTCCTTTACATAATTGAATAAGTATTCTACAGCATATCAAGTGTAGTAAGGATGTATTGTAAGGAAGAAAGGTGTGCAGTACTGTCCAGGTTTCACTTTTCTTTACCCCTATGTTCAATATATCCCAGTTTCTGAATAAGGGAGATGGGTCTCCAAAAGACATTTACCACGACCCCCCAGCAGAGTATGAAAAGTCAGGTAAGTCACATTTTTAACAGAACAACAGGTCCTAGCTGAAAGTGAAAACACTCTGAGAATTATTCTTCAGTGCCCTTCAGTTGATCTGCTTCTCATTTTCTAATTGTTTTTGTTGACAGTACAAGACATCCTAAAGAAAGGTCGTCAGAGCTGGAGCTTTATTGTCCTTCTTTGACTGGTTAAAAAACAAACAACAAAAAGAAACCCAAAAAACCCTATGGTCCTAAAGATGGTATGTAGAATAACTAAACCCAGCATTTTATCAAAAGTTTCTGAGCATACTGCCTGGGTAGTTAGCTTATGTGACAAATCCCTGGAGTTCTCTCTTTCTCATACTGAGGCTAGCTCCTTTTCAAACTGTTAAATTCTCTCTTCCATGTGCAAAATCAGTCATTTAATTTACTATTCTGTACAGAAAGACTGAATATGTGCTATTTTACTATCTTAAACTGTTTAAAATGGTCTATTGCCACTATTGCTTAGTGTTTGTATTGCACTACTCTCCATGAACATTAATCATTCAGTTACGACATCCCGACATTAGGCATACAGAAGATGCTTAAGAAACACCTTATTTCAATGACTTTGATAACAACCTTCTCAAAGAATTGATGATGTAACCACATCTACTCATAATTACATGGATTTAGTTCCCTTCATCCATGTAATATATTGAAGCAATGGAGGCAATTTGTTTGCCATAACAATTGACTGTCTTATTTTACAGGTGCAACTGATTGCAAAATGGAACCTGAAAGGTTGGCAAAGCCTTCTGACTTCTAAAGCTATTCCAAATATTGACATTAAAATTCTTTTTTATAGTTTGCTCCAACTTGTTCTTATCCCACAATGGAAGAGTTTCTCGGTTCTTTAAAAATTCATGGGCCACAATGTAGATTTTTTTGATCCTAGCACAGACAATGGTGAATTTCTATAAACACACTCTATTCTGTCTTTTGAAGGGATCACAAAACCAGCTGTGAATACATCCATATCAGACNATTCTGTCTTTTGAAGGGATCACAGAACCATCCATATCAGATTTCTATTGTCACAAAATGAATGACAGGAATACTTTTAATAGAAGCTATACCTTAGATTTCCTTAGGACATGTAAGTGAAGGAGAACACTTTTCTTATTCAGATATAGATAAAGCAACAGCCATGTGTAATCTCTGTGTATATACACCTGTACTAGGACACAAGGTCCCTCTATCCTTATACAAGCAAGTGGCAAGTCACTACACCTTGACCTCAGATTTCTGTGCTGATTTCACATATTTACTGTGTTCGTAACAAAACCAGTATTCCAGATCACTTTAACCCTTAATTCACTGACTCTACTAGGCATATCTAAATTCTTTTATTTAATTTGTAGAGCAGAGAAGTAGTAAGTGTATTTGTAGCAAGTGTATGTCTTTTTATGTTTTCTGTAGTTGCTGAAAACAACAAAATACATAAGAAATATAACAGTAAGTAAGTTAGGCACAAGAATCGTGTCTTCCTTTTACATGGACTTTGCAAGGAACTGAAGGTGAATGAAGTCCAAAGTCTGACAACATATTCCCATGCAAATCAGAATGGACAGAATATGGTTGCATAAAGAATTTTGCTCTACACAATACTGCAAAGTATTGGCTAGAGCTTTTGCACATTGAAGAATGAATGATACAGACAGGGAAAAATTTTATACTTTAAAGCTTTGTAGTGTAATGCCAAGAAGGAAGACCCTTTAGCACGTGGCAAGATCATTGCCTACATAATTATCACCTCATACTATTCCTTGAATCTTTTAATCTATACCTGTTCATCTTACCAAAAAAAGATTTTTAAACATTCTGCAACACCAACAGGGGAAAAAAACAGTGAAAACAAAACACACCACTGACTTCTAGCCCAGATCAAACAAGAGAAATGGAGGATCAAAGAATTCCTAGTGTAAGACTCAGACTGGACATCAGGAAAGACAAAGAATAAAACCTGAACGTTTTATGAAAGTGCACAGTCAGAACTGAGGACAAAACTTGGTCCTGGGTTTTTAGATTGCCATAGTTAGAACTTTAAGAAATTTCATGCAAGACCTTTTTACAATGTCTTGTTAATTCATAGCAAAGAAAAATAACTACATTATTTTCTGTGTTTGAGCTTCTCAGTTATTTTTTGGAATGGAGATGTTTAAATTGGTTATATGAAAGAAGGGACTGAGTAGAAATGTTTATGAAAGGATGTTTTCTAGATTGGTATCCTAAAGAAATGAGGCTTATATAATCACATTGCATATTTATCTTATGATAACAGGCCTGTTCTGTTCTGTTCTGGTTTAAGTAGTTTGTCCTATTACCACTACATCTGACAGTACTACCTTTCTAAATAAAGTTAAATATTTTAATTTCTTTCAAATAAGATTCATAAGAGAAAGACTTCAATAATTCTTGCATTGTAGGAAAGGCTGCAATCTGAACCTATATCTTACCAGAAGTAAGATCATTACACATGAAAAAGAACTTCAAATGCTGAAATTCATCATAACATGACATTTATTTCTGAGTGTCTTTTGGAAACCATGTTCTGGGGCTCAAGAAATTGTGTGGTTTTCCTCTTCTTTCATACAGTCTATCATAAGAGAGTTAGCAAGTAGCTGTGAAAACTTACATTCTTGTATGTTTTCCTTTAGCCACACTAAATCATCAGTTTACTTATGGAAACATCCTTTCTCTGATTCCCAAGTTATGATAAAAAAAGGATTTTCATGAGAAAATTCCTCCTCAAATGACACCAATTCCTGTGACAGTAGATTCTGACTGCTCCAGTGTTCTGGAACATGCATTATTTCAAGTAACAACTGATCATGTCAGATAACTAAATACTATGCTAAATATGACCCCCATTTCTTTAACTTTATGTATTTTTAAGTACAAATAAAAGTCTGCTTACAAATTCCTGTGTGAAAGCAGACACCAACCAGCCTTAGCGAGTGTTATTCAAAAAATAAAGAAGTTTGTCAGACAACTTTAGCTAAAGATGCTTCAGAACATGGAAGTTAATAGTAGGTTTGGTAAGAAAAGTAAAATGAGGCATATCCTTACTTTCACTGCAGTTTTCTTCATCACTTCCATCTTTACAGTCATTATCTCCATCACACTGGAATGCACTAGGAATGCACTGCCCATTTCTGCATTCCACAAGACCCTGGCTGTGACATGCTAGAGATAAAAAAATAAAAAAATACAATATTCTGATCAACTTAGGTTAATGAAGGTCTGCATTATTTTTGAACATCATTTTAAACTTATTTTAGGAGGAGCTGATAACACTGCTCAGCACTGATCATCAGGAGACACTTTTCTTTATGTTTTCAATACCCTACAGCTGTGCTGATATTTAACTATGGAGACTGAAACCATTAGTTTCAGTATGAGCAACAGGCTTATGTGAAGGCTTAACTTCTTCTTCAAAAAAAAAAAAGAAAACAACATAATTTTTACTCATATAATGGGAACATTAAAATTAACAAAAAGCTAATTCTGTAATTAACAAGAAGCTGAAACACAAAGCAGTGTTCTACTCAACAATGGCAACAAATGTTTAACTTGCTGCAGCTGTCTACTTCTGAAATCAAATAAGTTCATAGTTTTGCCTCACAAGTGAATATGCTACTTATCCTAATTTTTTTAAAATTTAGTTTTAATTTAAATATTTTTTTATTTTTAAAGAAAGAAAAAATAATTTAAAGATTAAGGGAACTTACAACAATTTATCTCATCTGATTTGTCTATACAGTCGTGGTCACCATCACATACCCAGTCAGCTGTTATACATCTTCCATCTCCACACTGATGATGTGTCACTGGATTACAATCTACATAAAATGCAAATTTGAAGAAAAAAAGGATGCGAAGTTACAGTTTGTATATTTTATATTATTGATCAATTGTTCTATGCCTATTAGCTAGTCATTCTTATTAAGGAGCCATTTTGCATTAGTAAATTACATTTTCTGTACCTGCAGATTTTTTTGCATGTGGTAGTTATGTATGTTCTGAATTCTACTGCCTACATAGTTAATGATGCAGTCTTTCCATCTCTCAGGTGCACAACTGTTACCATTAGTAAATAAGTTTCTAAACTTTGTTAAGCACATTAAAAGATCTTCTGGCTTATCATCTCATGGAATGATTTTCAGTTAGCCAACATTTTCAGCTGACATCAGAGAAAATAAATGTATACATTTATCTTTTTACTAAGGCATTAAAAAAAAATAAATTCTTGACTCCAGGAACTATGTCTTTTGCATGCACTTGGAATTTTCCATAAGAATTATCTACAAAGAAATTATTCCAATCTTACTCTTTCTACCTGAAGAGCATTCTGTTGAGATGCTGACTTTACATCAAAATAAATACAGAGCATAGACACAGTTTAGTCTTCCAAATCTGCTATAAAAACCACTTAAAGACTTACAAAAACTTTGATCTTAAATTTTATATAGAAAAATTATATCAAGATAGGAATGATAGAAGTCAGATTAATGTTTAGAAAATATAAATCATAATTAAACAAAGATGATTTATAAAGAAAAAAAACACCAAACAACCAAAAATTACAAAAGCGTAGTGAAAGATCTTAAAGTGTGTCTAATTTGGAGCAGAAGCATAAAATAAATCTCAGGGGGAANAAAAAAAAAAAAGAAAACAACATAATTTTTACTCATATAATGGGAACATTAAAATTAACAAAAAGCTAATTCTGTAATTAACAAGAAGCTGAAACACAAAGCAGTGTTCTACTCAACAATGGCAACAAATGTTTAACTTGCTGCAGCTGTCTACTTCTGAAATCAAATAAGATCATAGTTTTCCCTCACAAGTGAATATGCTACTTATCCTAATTTTTTTAAAATTTAGTTTTAATTTAAATATTTTTTTATTTTTAAAGAAAGAAAAAATAATTTAAAGATTAAGGGAACTTACAACAATTTATCTCATCTGATTTGTCTATACAGTCGTGGTCACCATCACATACCCAGTCAGCTGTTATACATCTTCCATCTCCACACTGATGATGTGTCACTGGATTACAATCTACATAAAATGCAAATTTGAAGAAAAAAAGGATGC
>VYXB01008913.1:16537-139024 GCA_013397135.1 Pachyramphus minor | reverse complement strand
ATTTTCAGCTGACATTAGAGAAAATAATTCTATACATTTATCTTTTTACTAAGGCATTAAAAAAAAATAAATTCTTGACTTCAGGAACTACGTCTTTTGCATGCACTTGGAATTTTTCATAAGAATTATCTACAAAGAAATTATTCCAATCTTACTCTTTCTACCTGAATGCACAAATAAAGAAGAGCATTTTGTTGAGACGCTGACTTTACACCAAAATAAATACAGAGCATAGACACAGTTTAGTCTTCCAAATCTGCTATAAAAACCACTTAAAGACTTACAAAAACTTTGATCTTAAATTTTATATAGAAAAATTATATCAAGATAGGAATGATAGAAGTCAGACTAATGTTTAGAAAATATAAATCATCATTAAACAAAGATGATTTATAAAGAAAAAAAACACCAAACAACCAAAAATTACAAAAGCGTAGTGAAAGATCTTAAAGTGTGTCTAATTTGGAGCAGAAGCATAAAATAAATCTCAGGGGGAAAAATTGGCCTTGATTTTTAATTTTTTAATTGTTTGTACTTTTCGTTAAAAAAGCAAAAGGAAAAAAGTAAGAAAGAATATTTTAACTATTAAATAATTATTTTAGAAAACTAAATTTTTATCAGGCCTAGTACCAGGAGCAAAAGTTAGTAAAAATAAGGCTTTCAAACTTTCCAGTATTTACATTTAAAGATTACTCTTTTTTATGGCAAAACTTCATTGTTTCTCCTATGGAAGTTAAGTGTAGGTAGGTGGATAAATATAATGAGTCAGAACATTCAAAGATGATTGAAAACAGAACTTGAAAGAAACAGAATTTAAGAATTTTAAGTGCACTATGAAGCTTATGTAAGAATAGTTCAGCCATAAAACAGCTGGCATCGCCAGAGTGTAGCCTTCTATGGTTTGCTTTAATCTCAATTAAATTCAGTCAAGCTAGCAAGCAAACAACGGTAACATCTTTTGGAATTAGTTTAAAACAAATTGAAATTCATAATATTTCTTATAAGTACCACTACCTTCAAGATTTGGATTGACCCAGAACTTTCCCCTAAACCTTTTCAAATTGCATATAGAATTTGTGATCTGTTTTCACTTTGTCCAAATAGAATAACAGCAGGATTTATTACTCATGTAGTAGTTTAAGAGAAAAAATGACTGGCTTAGGCAATCTTGATATCTTAAAGACTTTAGAAAAACATAAAACTTCCATTTACCACAGTTTTGTTCATCACTAAGGTCTCCACAGTCATCATATCCATCACAAACGAAAGTATAATTTAGGCATTTTCCCGTGTTGCAACGAAATACATCATTACTGCAGTCTGCAAAACAAATTTTTGTAAAACGTTAAAATTACATTGGAACATTCATATAAACTATGAACACTAGAATGTACTGACTAAAACAAGATTAGCTAAAGACATGCTACAAAGGTCTGCATTAATATTGGTGTGTATCAGTTTACAAGAATCTAATATGAAAGAACACGAAAAATCAAAGCAATTTTTATATATTTCTTCTCTGTTCCTAACAATTGGGTTTTTTGATCAATGAGGAGAAAGTGCTCTGGTTACACACATAGACCAAACTGTTTGATTAAATGATACATGTAAAGTTCTTAAGAAAGGTTGTGGGCTTTGTCATCTAGATTACTAGGACAGTCTTGCGCACCCAATGTGGCTGTTAAACGGAACTGAGGATTCTAAGAGCAAAATCAATATCCCTGGACCCTGCTTTTGAGCCTGCCTTTGATCTTTCAATGGTTTCAAACGAGCTTCATGCTTTACACAGTTTTGAGCTCAGTTTTGGCCTAGTGCCTTCTCATCAAGGAATTCTTATCACTGTCAGCCCTAAATCAGTTTAAGCTTAAGCTTTCTTTTCATGACTGAAGGCTTCAGTAAAGCCCTGACAGACATTCTCTGAGAACATCCAAAACGAGTACTCTCAGGTTCAATATAAACATGGACTCTATGTTGCAGTTAAGAAAGCGAGTAGAAGAGAAATCAGGGTTTGTGGTGTCTGGTCCCATTAGAAATAACTTCTGATTTCAAAGCACACAGTTGGGAAGTGAGTGGCCCAGTTTCACTGCTTTCCTCCAGGCTTCTCCTTGACATGCAGCTTTCCAGGGAGAAAGCCACGATATAGAATGGTTGGGAATCCCTCCTTCCTACCGAAGCTATGATACTGCAACCAGGGAAGTCCTTCTCCTCTTGGCATGTGACTCCTGTGTTCATGATTGCACAGTGGTCCCACTTTGAAAGCAGGGTGTCCTTCTAAATGTGTTACACACTGACAAGTGCAAAACTCTCCCAAAAGGTGCGGTGGGGTTTCTATCCCTTAAGATCAATGTCAGCCAAATGTTTTACCTCCTAGGCGAATGCCCTAAGTTTCTCAAGATTTCAGCAACCTCAGCTCTGGAACTTGAATATGAATAACTTCTTCCTCTTCTCCCACAGAAATATTCATACTTTCTAAAAGTTTCTCTAAATGTCATCTTAGAAAGTGCAAACAGAATTTATAGCACAGTGTGCTTAAAATCAGACAAATAGAGCATTGGTCTATTTCTCAGGTCATTCTCCATACAGCAGGTTAAGACATTTAGCTCAAATAAAGTCACCTGCACAGTGAGAGACTATTCCATCCCCAATGTATGTAACTTCATAACTAAAAAACAGATATGCTTCTCCAAGCGGATAATATCTAAATTTTAGCATAAATTCTTCTAATATAAGAATTTTGGGATTGCAGATGTATCCTCCCTTTGCCAGGCACAAGCCAGTAGCTTAAGGGAAAAGACTGACTGGAAGGAAGTCCACACTTGAGATGTCAGGTGACATCTCACCTTCCCAGGTACTTCTCTCTGTACAATGGGCATGAAGCTCTGGATGTGGAAGGCCAGTCAATGCTCACAAACTGGTGGGTTTCATTGGCAGATGAGTTAGATCTTTAAGCTAGACTTGAGAGTGGAGGAGGATAGTATCAGGCTTGACAGTGACAAGCTGTGCAATGACACACCACGGTTAGAGAGATGGGGTGCTCATGAGCTGAGTGATGCAGTTGACACTCCTGAAGGACACTATCCAGAGGGATCTGCTGCACATGGGTCTGGGCAACCCCCGGTATCAATACAGGCTGGGGAATGTGGATTGAAAGCAGCCCTGCCAAGAAAAACTTGGTGGTACTGGTGGACAAAAAGCTGGACATGGGTCAGCAATGTGCGCTTGCAGCCCAGAAACCCAAATATATCCTAGGCTGCATCAGAAGCAGAGTGATTACAAATCACAAGGGAGGTGATTCTACTCCTCTACTCTGCTCTGGTGAGACCCCACCTGGAGTGTTGCACCCAGCTCTGAGGTCCTCAACACAGGAAAGACATGGACCTGGCCCACAAAAATGATCATAGGGGTGGTACACCTCTCCTTTGAGGAAAGGCTAAAAGAGGGTAGGGGCTGTTTATCCTGGAGAAGAAACAGTCTTTCAATATTTAATGAGAGCATATAAGAAAGACAAGGACAGACTTTTTACCAGGGTCTGTTGCAATAGGACAAGGGATAATGGTTTTAAACTAAAAGAGGGTAGATTCAGGCTAGACATAAGGAATACATTTTTTACTGTGAGGATGGTGAAACACAGGGATGGGTTGTCCAGAGAAGTGGTAGATGCCCCATCCCTAGAAACACTCAAGATCAGGTTGGATGGGACTCTGAGCAACCTATTCTATAACTTAATGAGGTGAATTACGACTTTGAGAGGGGCAAGGACTGCAAGAAACACAGTATCTTTTATCAAACAAGCTTTCAGAAAAATAAGTCCTTCTTTAGGTTTGCTATTTCTGTTACGTAATTCAAGAAACTGTTATGTGATCACTCTCCTCAACTCTTACCAAGTATCCTAATAAAAGACTTCCCCTGCACATAAACCCTGTATCACTAAACAGACAGGCATTCTTTTAAAGGTAATCTTAGCTTGTAATCTTAGCTCATGAAATTTATGCTTGTTTTTTTCAAGACATGTAATATATTTATTCTTTTCTTATTACTTTGTTATTTTCCCATTTCTAATGGAACTTGAGAGCCATAGTCTCACAGGCATTTTTAAATATTTTAGCTTACATTAAATCTGAAGCTAACGCTGATAGGAAAAATAAAAACATACAATACTTTTTACATAACAGACATTATCTCGATCTCAATTAAATAAATGGAGGCTATTAAAGGAAAAGCAAACTCTAGCCTCATTCATATTGAGACGAGGAGGAAATTATCGTCATCACTTTTCCTTGGAGTATCCCAGATAAAATCTAGCAACAACCTCCTTAAAAGTAGCTTTGTGAGTCTTGGAATGCCCAGGCTCTTAAATCACTAATAAGAACAAATCTTTTGAGGTGAGCGTAAACTGCACAGTTTCCAAAGTCTGAATGAGCAACACTGTTTTGTGGCATCATGTCCTACCATAATCACTATTTAATAATTTTCCCACTTTTTCCTTTTTTCTTTCTTTTTTTTTTTTTTCCCCTTTCTCATCATTTTCCTACTGTACACTTGCTCAGCTTTTCTAAGAAAGTTTGTAATCCAAGGACATTTTTGTCCACAAAGAAAAACATATTGGAACTCTAAAGATGTGCACTAGCACAGACAGATAAATAAGGAGTTATCACGTATGTATATTCATTTTTCTTTTCTACTACACGATATACTGGGATTAATTTAAGTCTCATCCAGGGTTGAGACGAGAACTTCCTGAACTGATGGTCTTGCATCTACTCTAAAATCAATGCCAAAGACCGGGAAAAACCTACAACTAACAGTCTTCAGCTGATTATTGGAAGCACTCCCTTATTGATCCATTTTTTAAAAAGCCCCCAAATACTTCTTTCACATAGCTTCTTGCAGAATATCTGCCTCAAGGCACAAACTTTGACAGATCAAAACCACATGCTGTAGCCTCAGTGAGCAAAAGTAAACAGAATAAATGGCAAACTGACAAGAGTCCAAATGTCAATATATGCAAACTCCGTGCAAAGCTCCTATTCTGTACCAATAGCCTTCTTTAGTGTTCACGTTTCCCTGAATGGATTCAGTGTTTCAAAAGAACACTGCAAGGTTTAAGAAACTTACTGCAATGGACCTCATCACTCCAATCATCACAGTCATTGTAACCGTTACACTGTAGTTTCCCTGAGATGCAGATCCCACTGGCACACAAGAAACTCTCCTCTCCTCCACACAGTGCTGCAAAAGAGAAGACAGAATGAGGAGAAAAATCATTAGCATCAACACTGCAAACTTCATGCTACTTTAAACTGATATTCAAGATTAAAACTGATAAACTGATATTCCAGATTTCCCACAGGGAGGAAACATCACTGAGCACAAGAAGGTCAAGAGAAAAACCTGAAAGAAAAGTCTCAATTTCTGAGATAGAACAAAGTCATTTAAAACTGCTATCAGTGAATGATCCATTTTAAAAAACCTCAACAGACAGTCATGAAAAGACAATTACACATGTTAAATCTGCCTTTGGGGACTAAACAAAGAATCTTTAATGTGCCTACAAAAAAAAAAAAAAAAAAATTTCTGCTTAGGACTGGCCTTACTATTTAGCAGCATGATATTCTTCACAATTTGCCAAACAACATTGGATGTTGTGAGGTACCCCTTACAACTGGACCTGTCCAAATATGCATTTTTCAAAAATGACACATAGCTTCAGCTTGCACTGACTTCAAGTGAAATTGTTTATCTAGATTTTTAATTTTATTTGTTGTCCTAAAACAGCAGTCCTTTCTATCACACTGTGGCAATAGATATATACACGTACACCCTCAGCACCTTCATTATTACTTTTAACTTTTGTCAGCAGGGGATTATTCTTTTCCAATATATTTACATTCTTTTCTAAGCCTGAAATATTATTTTATCATCCCCAAGTAATAGGGCAATCTTAAGACTTAATCAACCAAAACACACACCCTTTATGAAAAATTTGTTTGTAATAAAAACTTAAGAATAATTTCAAAATCTTTTCTATTACATTCCCAGGTGTGCTCTCCACTTGGACAGCACGTAGTTTTGATTTTGCAATACAAACATAATTTTCTAGTTGTGTAATGGGGCCATGTTCATTTCAGTGAAAGCTGCTTACACAATGTGTTTCAAAGAAGGTTTCTAACTTTACAGAAAAGTGCCCAAAATAGTACAAGACTTTGAACCAGAAATTTTCAACTAGTTTGTGCTATTTAATCTTTGTGACTCTTAATCAGAAGCAAGATAGGGCAAAACCACCAGCACCATCTTTTTGTACATCCTTATGCTGTGCTCCTCAGTAGGCTCCCTCACAACACACTGTGTGGTTGGACAGGTTTTCTAACTTCTAATCGAAGAGCTACAGCCTTATCTGTGTTCTACTGGTTTTGGAAGGGTATTATGAACTGCAAAATATGATAGTCTTAAAACCAACATGAAATTTGGTAACACTCACAGTTTCATTTTACAAGGGACCAAAATGAGGCAGTGAGATACTAAAGTGAAAGTTATAATGAATAATAACTTAATTTGACCAATCTAAGACACGTTAGCATGTGTGACTTTTTTTTTCCTGGAAAGACAGATGTTATTTTACATGTTCAAAGAATTCTTGCCTTTATTTGGAGCTGAAAAAGCATGTTTCAGTTGCAAATAAACTTCAGCTATACAAATTAAGAGTCCACTTGTATTCCAATGCCTTGCTGAACATGGTGACTGCAACAGTGACAGGGAAAAATCTCATTCCATATGATAAAAATCACACTTCCTTTATTATGAACTAATCTTTGTGTCTCTCCAGTTTCCTGCCTTATGCACTACACTTCCCAATTGCTACAGTCAGCAAGTTCTACAGGAACCTACAGTAAGTTCTACAGACCTCCTCAGTTTAATGTGCCTACAAATGGAGACCAGTGTTTATCCCTCAGACAATTACGTCAGATAAAAATAGAATATGATAACATAATCCAAAAGATTGTAATTTATCATACAAGAAAACATCTTTGAGGTTGGAAAGGCAACTTTAATTGACTTGGTAATCTTACATTCTTATGAATTGGGCTTTGACACAGTTTCCTGCATGTTCAAAAAGGAAAACAGCATAAATAGCTCAAAAGGAACCATCTTGATTTGCTTACAGATCCCCATCAGTACAGAGCTTTACTGGTAGTAAGCAACAGTGATGGACTTCTACCTTTTGTGTGAAAATGCCAATTTGGCCTGGGAGAACAAAAATAAACAGGAAGGATATTTATCTGATAATTTTTCGTACATATTAGAAGGACAAAGATTCTGGGGGTCCCATACTCATTTCTGGGCTGTGAACAAAAGTGTGTTCTAGCATTTAAATGTCATTCTGGCTCTGCATCCTTAAAGCATCCCTATCTTGTTTTGCTCCTACACCCAACCACGTCTCCATTTCTTCATACCTGCAGTCAGTATTTTCCTATTTGCTTTGTATGCTATACACAAAAAAGAGGAAGATTGAAATTACTATTGTTTCTCTCAGTTTTAGCATACAGAAACAATCAGAAGGAATTTTTAGAAATGCTAGTCTCACTTCTTGCAGTCTTTTACTAGATGATGACTAGATATGTTTGGTCTAGTCACTGCAGTGTTCATGGCAAGGAGAGCACACACACTTTGAGGAGTATGTCCAACGTATTCAACTTCTGCTTTCTATCAAGGTTGTCCAAGAAGTTTTTAGTAGGTTGAAAGTTCAATCAGAATTTATTGGAAATTATAAAAGCCTTGTCAAATGCTGTAAAACAAACATTTTTGTTGAATGTTGAATCTTGATATTTGATCTGAAATCTAGGGGATTTAGTTATGCAACCATCTGTAAGACTTTCCTGAACACAGGCAAATGGCTGCATACTCAGAAATGCTGGGACTGCTTGAAGTAAGGCAGCAGCAGCAGCAAAAGAAATAATGCCTGAAATAGTTGTCTGAAGTAAGAAAAGTATGAACAATTCCATTCAAAATTATTAAAAATTGCAAGGGTGTTATTCCAAAGAAATGTGCTGGGAAATGTTAATTACTGATAGTGCTGTAAATAATTCACACATTTATTAATAATTAATTCATTAATAAAATCATACAGATATATATGTGCCTGAACTGCTGAAGAAGAAAAAACATTAGGTAAAAGAAGGCCAAAGAAAATTGAAGTAATGCTTGCTGACAGAGAAACTTCCTTTTTGTAGACCTTACTTAGAAAGATTTACAGTCTGGAATAGCTTCCAAAATCCGTGACTAAACACCATAGGCAGCAAAGAGTGCTTTATTTTACCTGTGTCTGGTGTAATATCAAAAGTGGCTTTGAGGAGGCAAGACCATTTATGTGCTGTACTTCCCAGCTAGATTACTGGAATGTCATCTATAGAAGATTATGTGGGCAGGTCCCTGGAAAGTTGCAGACAGCACAGACTGAAATAAACATTATTTTATCATCCTCAAGATCTGCATTTCAAGGTATAACAACAGACAAAGCACTCTACAACTGTGAAAATTACCATGGAGATTGATGATAATTCTTTTCAAAGTGGAGACTACATTCACTATCTAATGCTATGAAAGAACTTAGGAGGTATTAAAACAACCGAAAGGCAATGCTCTTCATACAATGCTTTGATAAGCTGTAACACTTTGTAACACGATACCGTGGATGATAAAATGTACGTAGATCCATAAAACAAAGGGACATATTAATAGAATAAACATCTATGGTGGGTCAGAAGTTACAGAAAAGTCCTTGAACCTCAAACAGATGGAAAACACAGGAGCATTTGGAAAAGTATTGTCACATTATCTAGCCCTGTTCTCTGTGCATTTGATTTTGTCAGCTTTTGGAGTCAGTATTATAAGATACATGGACTCCTCATCTGCATCTGACCCAATATACAATAACTCAGTGGGACACAGAGGAATCCCTGTATTCTCTTGCCTGCAAATTTTCATCTCCTGCTCCCTATACCATATGTACCCTGCAGTACAGTGTGCATCTTGTTCCTGTCAGTTCTAGAAAGTTTTGATAATAGGATCATGATCATGGAATTAGAAAAGCTGACAACTCCTTACCCCTAGAAAATGGTTCATTTCTCTATTTCTTTGTGATGTAAAACCCTGTGGGAGAAAGAAGACAAAAGACCTTTCTCTTTCACTCAAGTGATATGGCCTGAAAAGGCCACATAGGAAACTTCAAGCTGGAAAAGAAACAGGCTGGAGAAGGAATACAGGCAAAGAGAAATGGTGGGAGAGTCAGGATGGGAGAATGAAAATCAAAGAACGCAAGAAAATGCAGAGTCAAAAGAAGTTAAGAATGTGTGCTTGCAGGAAATAGTTTTTTGAACCGTGAATGCTTTCTCACATGAAAGACCGCCACAATCCTGAAAAACCTTTTGTCTCCCTCAAAAATTATTCCACTATTCCTGTTTTTGCAGCTGGTCAGCATCAATGTCACACATATACAGATCATCTCTCTCTTCTTTTCACTGCATTAAGTAAATATAAGGGCACAAAAGAAAGATAATGTCTTCCTGTTTTTAAAAGCTTCTTCTCAAAAAACCCTCAATTGGTTGTATTTAACTTCACATTCCCCACAGAAAAATAAAGACCTTGTTGTAATCATGTATTTCAATTATCTACTCAAAGTTATTCCTCTAAATTAATACCATTGTGAACCTAGGGGTGACCTAATTGCAGCCTTCCCATACATGAAGGGAGCCTACAAGAAAGATGGAGAGGGACTTCTTGCAAGAGCATATAGTGACAGGATAAGAGGGAATGGCTTCAAACTGCAAGAGAATAGGCTAGGATTAGATATTAGGAAGAAATTCTTTGTTGTGAGGCTGGCGAGGCAGTGGAACAGGTTGCCCAAAGAAGTTGTGCATGCCCCATCCCTGGAAGTGTAAAGGCCAGGTTGGATGGGGGACTGAGCAACCTGATCTAGTGGAATGTGTCCCTGCCCTTGGTAGGGGGGTTGGAACAAGATGGTATCTAAGATCCCTTCCAATTCTAATCATTCTATGATTCTCATGGCTATGAAGTGCAGTTCAGGTCAATTATGCATAATTTTTTAATAGAAACAGACATTCATTCATAATGCTTCTTTAGTAAAAATATAAAAGTGAACATTTTCTGACAGTTCTATACTGTCATTTAAAAAGTTTTGTTTTATAAGCAGCAGAAGCATTATATTCACTGCTGCTTTTGAAAGCATTTTACCATTCAAATTACTCAAAAAATAACTTCAGGGCTCTTGTGAGAACTCCATGCTTATCTAAGTCAGATCATTGTGTTGCTTTATTTCTCATTCAAGATACTGTGGTTTTTTCCTCCATGGTTTTAACAGCATCAGTTATGTTGGCTGGTCAAATCAAGTAAAATAACAGAGTTAACACAGTGTCAGTATTTCTGTGAGTAGGGGGTACAATAGCAGCCCTCAGAGGGTTTCTGAGATTTCTTCCTCCCAGAATGCATCATTAGTTTCATGGAGAATGAACAAGTGATGATGCCTCCTTCTTACTTCCTTACAAGTTTAAGAGGCATCTGGATCTGGTTTAGTGGTTTAAGGATTACAGTGGTAGTGCTGGGTTGACAGTTGGACTGGATGATCTTAAAGGTCTCTTTCAACCTTGATGATTCCATGATTCTATGATCAAAACTCATTAGACCTGTGAAACCAGTTCAACCATCTATCTTAAATCTCTGGATT
The DNA here is from genome assembly GCA_013397135.1 of Pachyramphus minor. Taxonomy (NCBI): domain Eukaryota; kingdom Metazoa; phylum Chordata; class Aves; order Passeriformes; family Tyrannidae; genus Pachyramphus; species Pachyramphus minor. The sequence goes on along the minus strand of VYXB01008913.1, from coordinate 128,286 downwards.
CTTACAACTATTTTCAGAGTAGTTGACTTTTTTACCCACTTGTCACTTGTTTGAAAGGATATCAATCTAAATGACATCGACCTGCAGCCCTGCATTTTTTTCTTTGTGACTCCTTTTTTACATTTGGATGGTTTTACTATGATGGCACATGGCTTGGATCTTCCAGTACAGTCAGTACATCTATGGTCACACTAGGAATGCATTTCATAATAGATTCTCCACAGTAGTAACATGCACTCAATTTGCAATGTTCGTGGAGGAAACTTCTAGAGAAAGAGATAAATACCACCTGTGACATGTGAACCAGTATGTATCCACCAGATAATCCCAATTCTAACTAATAAACATTTTTCAGGAAAGTTGGTAATGGTCCTCAGGATAAATGCTCTGGATTCTAAGTAGAACATGACTCAAGCATATGTTCTCCAACAGAGCTTAGAAAGGCAGGTGAGGTTCAAGGATTTCTTTTGAGAAGTGATAATTTTCAATTCAGAAAATGTGGAGGATATATTTAGCCACAATCAGACAAAAATAATCAAGAGAAAAATTTGTTTGGGATTGGGTTACATGGTACATGTGGAACAAATAGATATAGCAGTCAGAACCTAGTTTTGATAAGTACAAGAAACAACTAAAGACACAAAAGAGAATTACATCACCACACAGAACAAATTATATGCAAGGCATATGTGGGCAGGGATGGATTCACTGCATGTAATCTACAGGCACCAATCCCCAAACAACCCCACAAACTTGAGAAATAAGCAGTCATACACCAAGGACATGCTCTTGGAATTTCCAGGAACTCAGCCCTGAGAAGACTGTGAAGAGTGCTTTGGGCTGAGTATTGGATAAAAAGGGATCAGAGCACCAAACAAACACAGCATTAGGTTCTATTATGGTCAGAGAAGTAAGTCCTTTCAAATATACAAACTACAGAAACAAATATTTAACAATATAATTTATTTCTACAGGAGAAGCAAACTAATGAGCCTGAACTCTCACCTTTTTCAGTCACAGAAGAATCACATTAGAACCATTCTTTTAAATAAAAAAGGTCAAAATATTCTTCATAGTCACGGAATCATAGAAGGGCGTGGGTTGGAAGGGACCCTGAAGATCATCTCTCTTCCAGTTCCTCACCACCCTCATGGTAAAGAATTTCTTACTAATGTCTAATCTACACCTACTCTCTTACAGTTTGAAACTCTTCCCCCTTGTCCTATCACTACATGCTCTTGTAAATAGTCGCTCTTGTAAATAGTCCCTCTCCACCTTTCTTGTGGGCTCCCTTCAGATACTGGAAGACAGTTCATAGGTAGTCTCTCATTCTACATGAAAACTATTCATATCCAAGCATCATGTGTAACAGTTCATGGAAAAAAATAATTTAAAAAATGTTTTTGTTTTGTTCAACAGGATATCAGAACTGCCGATAAGCAGCCACAGTCTGCCAAGAAAGAGTACCAAATCTCATAACTGCCTCTACATATCTTCCCCTAGTGAGAAAAAGCAAGATTCCACTGTGCATTTCTCTGTAATTTCTGCAGTTCACTCACTACCAGATAAATACAAATCCTGCCATACAGATTATGGAATAATCATTAACAACGTACTATCCTAACTAACTTTTTCTCTAGGAGTACTAAATATATTATTTTAGCCAGAATATATTCTGAAACTTGAAAATTTCGTAAGTCAGCAATCCCTTCTGGCTTGATCTAAGTTCAGCTATCTAGATTTGGTGGGGCTTTTGAACACTTTGACTAGATATAATTTGTCAAAATTTAATAGGCATATTCATATCATACCTTGTATTCATTCAGTCTATGTACCACATAGGCATGAAACCCAGGTCTCTAATATCGTGTTGCTTTTTCAGAATTACACCTCATTCTGTGCCCAGTATGATCATGCTAAATTAATGATGTGATAGTCACTCATTGCTCATGAGTAGTTACTCTTACTGTTCAATGTATAACCCCTTACCATATTTACATGTTCATTTATGCTACAGCTTCTTACCTTAATTGTTATTTCAATCTGCCATGAAAAAAAACTATAGTACTCCTTATTTCTATGATGTTCCTACCATACCAAAGACATAACCAAACATGGTTACAACAACCCCGTGAGCTAAAATATCATTTTACAAAGGGAATTTGAGATATGGAAAAAATTGCATTTTTATAATTTTTTGCATACTGTTCCCACTTGGAGAGATCCATTAGACCTAATTTTTTCAGCACATTTAGCATATTTTTATATTATACAGTTAAGACACAGTTCTCAGTGGCTTTCACTACAGCAACTTATATAAAATCCCATAGGAACCCAGGAAAACATTAGTGGACTATGTTCAATTTTCCTGGAAATCATTCAACTGCCCTCAACAAGACACAATCTTTTGTATATTTCCCTACCTCAGCCGTTACAAAAGTTCCCACAGAGGAAGATAGGTGTGGACAACAAACAGCCTCCTTTACTTCATGACCCCTCAAAACGTGCCTTAACAGACAGAGAGAACCCAAACAGTAAAAAGACTTGGTCCAATAATTTAAGGCTATAGCATCATGCATGCTCAGAAACTGCAAGAAGGTAACCCAGGATATACAACCTATGTTAATTGTAACATTAACTAAAATTCAAAGATTGAATGTATAACCTCACTGATCTTTAAATATAGTTTTGAAGTATGACTTCTTTGGTCTTTTAAACAAAATCAAAACATAATTCTCATCATATAATTTCTTATTGTTTATTGTCACTAACAAAGTTAGACCCCACAGGCTGACCGTACAAGCTCATGAGATGATGCTTATCGACAGTGAAGTCTCAGATGGCAGCAAGGGAACAGGCTCAGTGCTCTCAGGTGTGATCTCACTTAGATTTGGATCTAGAGAATACAGGAGCACCTCTGAGGAGATGGGAGTGCCTTGTTTTTAGAGACAGGCTGGAAAGCTGCCCAGTGGAAAAGGACCTGGGCGTGGTGGTCAACAGCCAGCTGAACACGAGCCAGCAGTATGCCCAGGTGGCCAAGAAGGCCAATGGCATCCTGGCCTGTATCAAAAATAGTGTGGCCAGTACAACCAAGGCAGTGATCGTCCCCCTGGTGAGGGCCACTGGTGAGGCCACACCTTGAATCCTGCATTCAGTTTTGGGCTCCACACTCAAAGAAAGAGATTGAGGTGTTGAAGTGAGTCCAGAGAAGGGTAACAAAGCTGGCGAAGGGTCTGGAGCAAAAGTCTTATGAGAAGTGGCTGAGGGAGCTGGGGGTGTTTAGCCTGGGCAAAAGGATGCTCAGGGGAAACCTTATCACTTCCTACAACTACCTGAAAGGAGGTCATAGCAACTTTTCCAAAGTAACAAGCAACATGGCAGGTGAAAATGGCCTCAAGTTGTAGCAGGGGAGGCTTAAATTAGGTATTAGGAAAATTTTCTTCACTCTTGTGGTCAGTCATTGGAACAGGCTGCCCAGGAAAGTGGAGGAATCACCATCCCTGAAGGTATTTAAAAGACACGTAGACATGACACTGAGGGACAGGGTTTAGTGGTGGACTTGGCAGTGCTGGGTTAACTGTTAGACTTAACTGATACTTAAGTATCTTCTTCAGCCTAAATGATTCTATGACTTTACGCCTGGGTATATAAGGACCATGCCTTTTGAAAAGTCTACATCTTGATCAGTTTTGGGCTCATTTTTACAGCAAGGAGAAAGGAGATACACTTGAAATTTGGTCTGTGTATCAGGTTCCTGCTTCAAATGGCAGACCTGTATTTACTAGAACTTAGCAAAGAAAAACTCAGAAGAACATTTTCAAAGACTGTATTACTTTTCTCCTACCTTCTTTCCTCAAAACAGCTCCAAATTATTGATGCAAAACAAAAAAGCCTCAAATCAACACAAGTCTGAAGAAAATTCAGACTAAACAATTAAAGCACAGCAAAACTATAACCAGCTGACAACCAGACTTTATCACAGTAATATGAAGGGAAATAATAATGTAACAGGAAATAATAATTTCAACGCAGAGCTTTTCCTACATGGTAACAAAAATACATCATTAAATAAGAACTCATCAACATAGTGTAAGAGTTAAGAATGGAAACATACAGTGTTTTCCTTTTTCTTGGTGTGGTGAGAAGCATACCCTTGTAGTGGTGTCATTTTCAGTTTTGTTTTGGAATTGAGAGCACTTCAGAAAATCTGGCCAAGAAGCATTTACCATACCCAGCACTGGTTCACAGCCTTCTTTTGCTGCCTCACAAAATGTCCTGCAGGGCAAGAGGCCTCGACTGAAGAAAAGAGATAGAGAACAAAATTAGAAACTATTATTACTCTAGTAGATTGTGAAAACTTCTTAGAAAGAGAAAAAAATAATAATAATAAACACTTTTGAAGAATTTTGCGTTGTACAGAGACACTCCAAAAAGGTGCCAAATCTCATTATTCATTGGAGGTGACATTATCTCTTGACTTTCAGACTAAACTTAAGCCAAAATCAGGCCCAAATCAGGCTCAGAACAGTTTCCCAGACTGGGTCAACCTACCACAGATATGCACAGCACAGAAATAATTTAAAAATTACCAGTCTTCTAAAGCACAACTACATAGTGATCTAATAAGCCAAGCAGAATTTGCAGTCTCTACAGGAGCTCTGACAAATCAGAAAACATGGGATCATCCAGCAATTACTGCAATATTTGGCCCAGTTTTAAAGTTCAGTCATGTGTGCTCCATAAATTAAGTATATCTAGATTGTGATCAAGTTTAGCATGAACATATTGCTTAATTTACTGAAAGATGAAAATGTTATTAAAAATCTCCATCTTGATTAGTCTTATTTACAACTACTCAGAGACCAATAATTTTAAAAGTAAACTGGCAGGTCTGTGGTAATCTTATCAGAATTGATTTGGCACCAGTAGCAGGCACAGAAGCAGGTTATAACATATTAGGGTGTGATTCTGCTCTTCAAGATTTTAATGGAAAAAACTCTTCCTGAAAATGCAGTTTGATGAAAGAACCAATATGTGACATATTTATAACTCTGTGATTGATTCCCTCCCACTTAAAATTCATACTTCAGTTGTTTCATACACATAGAAATACCCAAATTAAGAATTGTATGACACCAGAAGAAATAAAATTGCTCTTTATAGTTTACACTAAAAAGTATATTAAGGGTAAAGAGAATAAATAAAGGTTATAAAATTGCATAAGGTATCTTTGGAGGAGTTATTTGTCAAAAGAGTTTTATATCAAGTATTTATCGAAGTAGATATACACAATATAGTATATACACTAAAACTATTATGGTAAATGATTTTAAGTTTCCAAAGAGGCTACATACTGCCTGAGAGCAGATGATCTGACTTCCTCTCCATGACAATCACTTAGAGTTCACTTAAATTGGAATTCAAATTGCTGATTATAATCCTATATGGATCTCCTCCTTATCACTTACTACATTTTAGTAGTACATTTTAGTAGCCAAAAATATTTTACATTTTTAGACTAATTCTTTTCAGAATTTACTTTTTTGTAATACTGACTCCTCTTCTTTGCAATCACATTACCATGCATGGGGCTTATCTAGTAGTACTAGAAGTTATCAAAGAAATATTCTACAAGAAGCAGTAAAGAGAGGGAAGATCCTTTTGGCAACTGTTTCCTCTTGCTGTAGAATTTAACACATTTTTTAAGGTCAGTTCAAGGTAGCTAAAGGGTCTGACCCTCAACCTCAAGAGCCACTGAGGGCAGATCTTTTCTGGAAGCAGCAGCAGCGTGTGTAGCTCTTGTTCCCAAGTGCCTGTGTCTGACTCTGTGCTGCTTTCAGTTTTGCTGTTTGTAACAGCTGTTGTATACCTGCCTACCTATGTCTGGCTGTATAGTAAGCCAGGTAAAATAAGAGATTCAGCTGAAGAGTAATGTGACAAATAAAAAAGCATTTTTTTTCTTATCTGGCAACTGAATTGGCTCCTCCAAAGGGAGAGAAACAAAGCAGGAATAAGATGTCAGGAGAGGGAGAAGTAGAAATTGCTGAAGTCAACAAAAATATTGAACAAAATACACGATTAACCTTCCTTTGGGGACTCTCCATGCAACCTGGAGCACCTCTAGTGCTCACTGTCGCTCACTGTTTTCTGTGGCATTTGTGTCTTCACATTAGTATTGCCACTAGTAAAAGCACTGCCACAGCCATGCCCTATTGAGAAACTCATTACTGCAATTTTACAGATTAAAACAATAGAGGATAAATAACTTTCATGCAGAGCTGCAAATACAGCAGAAAGATGACTCTGAGAACACACAACTGTTGACTGTACCTGCTAAAGGTCACATTTGTGGTTCCATAGACAACCTGACTGAAGGCAGACTGATGAACATTTTTAGCTACTGCTGGTCCTCATTACTGTTCTTTCCCCAGCTTCATCCCTTCCGCTGTTCCAGGATACCTGTTCCTGTGGCCACACAATAAGCTATATTCATGTATTGAGCCGAGTTGAAAACAACTGTAGGATATTTTGCTCAATTATTTTTTTCATCCAAATCTGTGTAAGGAAAAATTTAAACTGGCATGGCTGCCAGAGGACATATTAGTCATCCACAGGCACACCACAGAGCACTGCGGGATAATCCACTGCATCGTTCATAGGCACACAGGCTAAGAATGGTGATAGATCTCAGGCCTGAGGCAAAATAAAGGAAGTTGTATTACAATTATAAGAGACTTCTGGGACAAAGGGGATGGGTACAAGGACAAAAAGAAACATGAAAAAATTATGGGAAGAAGAAAACTGAGATTACTCTTTGTGTTTCCACAGCCCCGAAATCAAAAAAGTTGAAGTGGCGAGCTGACACACCAGTCATTGTTAGTTCTAATTGTTTTTAATATTTTTCAGGATTTCCTAACAATAAATACTTCCACAGAACATAAATGTAAGAAAACAAAGTCTCTACAGTAGACCCACACCCAGGATTACAGTTTTTTAGAGTGATAGTTCTTGTGAAATCTTTCTCAGAACCCTCTCACAGTACTCCACCATAAATAGCAGCACAGTCAGCGTCACTGAAGGAAAATTCACAAAACCCTCAGCATTGTTTTTTGATTCATGGATTTGTAAACAAATGGGCTGCTTAATGTTTCACTTTCACATAATCCAGAAAGTACTGTGTTTTTGTCTTTCATTGTTCAGTTTTCATTTTTATCTTGGAAATTAATTGGAATTTTACATTTTCTCATGTATTTTATCTCTAGAGATGGGTTTAAATACGAAATTTACTTCCTTACACAGTAATAAAACCTGAAAAAAAAGCGAGATCATTTTAGATTTTTGTGGTTATTTCACTTGACAAAATTATTTTGAATCAATATGCCAGCATTGAAGGATGGCATCTCAATTCCATCTAACACTTTGTGGTACTCGATGCAGAGCTAGCTGCATGTTTCTTACTTCTCACCTTGTTTTTAGCTCAAATGCATGGAATGTTTCTAGAAGCAGGTTCCCATGTGTAAGTATAAAGACACAGTTAATTATAAAAAATTAAACTGTAAAAGGACTACATAGCACCCACAGTATGAGAAACACCTAACACCTTAAAGGAGAAGAAAAGGACTCAGAGGTGATCCTGGCAAAAGGCAACAGCAGCTTAGTTCCTCTGGGGTGAGAGCCTTAAGAATGGTTTGAGCTGTCTAGACAAGATTAAGGTCCTGTATTAATTGGCTGAATTGCTGGTAGGTGTCTACTCACCTGCTTTACAGGGATTGAATATAACAATTTACAGCTGGTGCAGAAAGCCAGTTCTCACTCATAAGCTCATGAATGCTCTATCTGCTGTCATGAAGTTGGCAATTACAAATGAGCCACAAGAGGAATGCCTTTTCCAAGAGACGGGAAAAAAGCCTGTTTTATACAATGAGAATGAAAAGGATGGATATACTGAATGGATTGCCTGCAGCATGGAAGAACATGCAATCTGTTTAAAGGCTGTGAGAACACAAAAGTCTCAAAACCAAGTAAGATAAAAAAACTGGTCTGCAATCCCTTCTGTGGGTCCATACAGATGTCTTTTATTTTTTCTCTAAAAATTACAGGTCCAATTAACTATTTCTTAATAGATGTCATATCTTATAGCAACAGAAAAGAGCCATCTAAAGAGTTATATTTGCAAAAGTCTTAGAAGAAATCTGATATCCAAGAGTACCATACTTAACAAAGAGCTCACAATGAAGTCTGAAGACTGTTAAGACAGAGGAAGGAAATATAAATTCCTGATTTCAGTGAAAGTGGAACTGGGAACAAATCCAAATATAACATAAGATTAAAAAGACTCTTCTTATCCATTCAAAAATGAATAAAGGTTGAATTTCACATCTTCTACATCAGCTGCTGTTGTATTTAACATCTCTTTCAGGCCTAGCAATGCTTTTTGGACAATGTGGCCAAAATCAGGTGATATCCTTAAGGATGGGCAGGTACAGTCTCTACAATGCAGGTTAAAATTTTTGGTCAGTGTAATTATTTTGTACAAAAAAACCAGATAAACTATTTTGACACAAGTAAGGAGTCATGATTGAGTCAGCAGTGCCCTGGCACCCAGGAGGGCCAACTGTGTCCTGGGGGGCATCAGGCCCAGCATCGCCAGCCAGCCAAGGGAGGGGATTGTCCCGCTCTGCTCTGCTCTGTTCTGCACTGGGGTGGCCTCATCTTGAATGTTGTGTGCAGTTTTGGGCACCACAATATAAGAAAGATATAAAGCTCTTAGAGAATGTCCAAACGAGGGCAATGAAGATGGTGAAGGGCCTTGAGGGGAAGCTGTATGAGAGCGGCTGAGGGCACTTGGTCTGTTCAGCCTGGAGGAGACTGAGGGGAGACCTCCTTGCAGTCTACAACTTCCTCATGAGGGGAAGATGAGGGGCAGGTGCTGGTCTCTTCTCTGTGGTCACCAGTGACATGACTCAAGGGAATGGCCTGAAGTTGTGTCAGGGGAGGTTTAAGTTGGATATCAGGAAAAGGCTCTTTACCAAGAGGGTGGCTTGGTACTGGAACAGGCTCCCCAGAGAAGTGCTCACAGCACGAAGCCTGACAGAGTTCAAGAAGCACTTGGACAGTGTTCTCAGGCACATGGTGTGATGCTTGGGGATGGTCCTGTGCAGGGCCAGAAGTTGGACTTGATGATCCTGATGGGTCCCTTGCAACTCAGGATATTTTATGATTGAATGAATCGGCAAAAAACATAAATTCAGAAATCTTTTCTGACCCTTCAGTCACTTTTCTCTATATGACAGAAACATATGTCACAACTGAGTTTCTAATACCATAACAATCAGAAACACCTAGAGTATACCCTGTACAGCAGATACACTTTCGTTGTTCTATCATACTTTGACAAAGTGCTAAATAAATTTTGCCACATAGCATTGACATTATTGCCACAAAAAAGCTATCCAAATGATTTAATGTGTTCTGTATGATGACCATAATCAATTGGGATGATCTGTCCTGACTAAAGCAGCCAGCCCTTTCAGATTTATCTTAGTGATCCCATTACTTGATTCAAACATGACAGTCAAAAAAGGAGAGATGTAGTAAATAAATTCACTAGAGCTATAGTTCAGGCAGGAATCAGTTTAAATAAATATTAATAAGAATATTGCTACAATTATGAGCTATATTTACAGTCTTGTACCATATGTCAAAACTTCTCCTAAACCAGGTCAAATTTCTGAAAATTCTTTATTTAAATCTAATATTTAAATAGTGTTTGCATGACATTGTCAGGAGAATGACGTGATGCACACACTTTATTTGCTTTATTCTATAGGAATTTCTTTTGGGAAAGAAAAAAAAAAGCTCTTAATATGCCTAAAAATCCATGTTGCAAGATCTTTTGATGTTAGCAAACAAAATTCACACTTGGTAAAGACAAGCTATCACAGCAAAACAGAAGTCCTCTAAATCACAAAGTCCTCTGAATCACATATGGGCATTTCAATCACAGCATTGCTACAGAAATTCAAGAGTAACAGTAAATCATACACTGCATAGCTGCTCTAACTATTTGTATCATATGCATAGTAAAAGCACCCAAAACAATATTGTGCCTAAAGGTCTGCCTCCCATTTCCACAGATCACTGTGATAAGTACACGTAAATAATTTCATGTAGCTTTCCAGAACTTTGGCACTTCAGAGCATTGCCAAAAGGAAGACTTCAAGAATCAGCCCAAGTTAAAACTTTCTGAGCTGCGTCTTGTCAGGAATCCTAAAGACAGACACACCGTTCACTCACTGACACTTTAGGCTCCTCTCTGTCGAGTAGAAAATCATTGTAATCCATTATCTTACTGCTTCAAGTTCACATTACAGTTGTTTCACAAACACTTCAAGCTAGCAGGAGCAGATGTCATTAATTGAAAGAAGCTGTCCTACCCCTCAGAAGCCTGCCTTCAGAACCTCTCCCCCCCTCTCTTTCTTACTTCTTTGTGCCAGCATGGCACTTCATACTATTACACAATGGATCAGATCAGTCACTCCTACTGTAATTAAGATTGGTTTCCAAATCCAATCTGCCATGGAGCTGAATTAATACTCCTGCCAGGACACAGAAAAGGCACAGCTGAAATGGGGAATAACAAGCAGGGGAATAGGATAATACAAATTTTTCAGCACCACTACCAAATTATACCAGCTTAAAATCTACCATGAAACAGTCGCCTGGAACATATTCTCCGGAGAGATTGTGGAACCTCATCCTTAAGAATCCTCTAAACTCAGTTGGAAATGGCCCTGAGGAGTCTCATCCACCTTGAATGCTGGTCCTGATCTGAGCAAGAATAGTTCCAGAGGTTCCTCCCCACCACACCTGTGATTCTAATTTGCTTGTCCTCCTCAGCCTGTGAGCCTGGTGCTTACCATCACAGTCTCCAATGGGGCAACAATAACTTCTCACAGGAAAGACTAACTTGTGAGAGGTAATTATGTCTCACTAACTGCATCCTCATTAGGTTTTGACTGCAAATGATTTAAAAGTTATTTGTTAACAAGCTGAGCACTAAAAGAGGCCAAACATGAGCTTAACGGCATATGAATTGTTGGAGAATCCTTTAACTACTATTAAATTCAAAACCATTTTTTTATTAACTTCTGCACAAGAGGGTTTACTCGTATCTAGTAGGTGACTTCTACCAAATTTAGATAAGATGTTACCTCATCTATATGGTTTGAGTCCAGGTGCACAAGTCTAATAGGAAACTACCAGTGTTGATAGTCCCAAAAAGTTGCAAGATTTTACTGAAAGCTCCTGTCTTACTTTTATTGCAATTTAGTAATTGAAATCAATCTCATTTTTTGAAAACAAAGAGTTTTTCTAGCAGATATATTAAATTAGCAAACAAACATTAACGAAAAGCCTTGTTAATTTTAAGATTTGTTGTAAACATTTATTTCAGTTACATAAATGATCAGTAGTTAGTTAAAAGAAATAATATATTGCATGTGCAGAAGAATAACCTCTGATCCCTAGTTAACATACCAACTTAGAAATCAGAAACCACATCTTATAAGAGATAATACACACAACAAATCATTAAAACAACAGGGCTGGAGGCAATCAATCAGTAAAAGATGCTTTTACGAAATAACCAGTCCTTCTGATTTTCTTTTCCGTCTCCTTCCCTCTGAGAACCATTGTGAAATATGTTTTCAAATGGACATTCCCATGCCCAGATTGTTCTCAAAAATGTTTCTCTGTCTGATAACCTTTTAGCTTTGGTCTGTCCATAATTCCCCCAACATGCAAACTTTGAAATTAGATCAGTGGAGAGATTGAAACACTGCATGAAAGTTTGATGCTGCCTGCTATGGCAAATGCTGGCTTCACGTGTGTTGGACCACATACATAATTCTGGCCAATGTAGAATGACATTGCCTATATTTCTATATTAGTTTTCTAACTTTTAATTTCTTTAATTAATCTCTTAAGCAATCCTTTCCTTCTTTACATTGACTAATTTACAAATTATCCATACCTGTAATTTTAAACAGCCTCTATTTGTGGGCAGGGAAGGAACAGTTCTCTGAAGGGGGAAAATAAAATCTTTCCAGCATCCTATTTCTCTGTCCTGCTTTTCCTGTATTGTGCCCCTGGTTTGCCCTTCCCCTACACTGCACCTGCCATCTACTGGCACATTACTGTAAAAGAGTTGGCATCAGAGAGTTAACTTCAGACCCTTTTATGCATGTGCCTTTATCCATTGCCACACCTAGCTATTGCAAGGGTCAGGGACATGAAGATTCTTTAGGCCCACCCACACCAGCTGAGCCATGACAGTGATAGAAAAGCTTTCAGAGACTCTATAATTTTTCAGACAGGTAAACTAAAAATTGGAGATAAAATTCTGCAGGCATATCCATAGGTACATAAACTTTATAAATAGAAGTTCCCATAAAGAAAACACATTTTTTTTCTGATTCCCTTATCTTCCTCTTCTAAAAGCCATGATGAAGAGCAAGCTTACTAGAGCAACATCCTCACCAAATTTCAAGTTACAATCCTCAAACACTTGTATGTATGATTAACTCTTGGTGACTAGAGAATGCTTTTTCATAAGCAACACATTTGTTCTTTCTGCTTTTGCCCAGGGCATTTAGTAGGCCAAAACATTTTAAATGGTGCTTCTTTTTTTTTACTCCCTCCCCCGCCAAATTTATATACATCTGGAGAAAGGGCCCTCCTAGAAAACACATTCATCAACTTTAAATATAGGTATTTTGGCCCATGCCACATCATTGCTTATACTCTCCCTAGCACTCCTTGCAAAAACCAGCTTTATATTTGTTGCCTTTATACCGTCTGAGCTTGGGACCAAGTAGTAGTGGTTCCTAAGGTGATGAGTATGGCATGTTGACTTCAAGATCTGAGTTCTGAGGAACAATGTAGAGTGTTCTTCTCATTAGCAGATTGTTCTCTGCCCTACAGGTAACAGTTACACAAGACTAGCAAGATCACTAATGGAGTATGAAATTATTAGTGAGTAATACGGGCTGCCTTGAGAAGAAAGTTGTATCTTCAGAAATGCTACTTCATGACTGCTGTCTTTTCAGGTTTCTTCATTTGTTTCTTGGCAAAATGGTCCATTCCAATATTTCAGAAAAATGTGAGCATTCCTTTCTTTGAAGTCAGATGTAAATCAGCTGTTTCTTAACTAAAGATCTCACTTGTATCTCATAAAGATCATGTTCTAGACATAGGACATCACAAATAAAATTTTTGTTCCTGAAAAATTATCTTTCCTCAGAGCAGGAGTAGGGATTTCTTCTAGCTCCTTTCTCTGTGCAAATACTCTGTCACTTTCTGAATCTACATATTGTAGATTTTCTTTGATTAATGTATCTGTTTATTACTAACTCAGTTTCCTGATTTAAGTCTCCCTGAATTTACTCACTGACTCCTTATCTTTAGAAATTCAGGTCTGTTCAGCGCATTCCCTGCAACATGGTTTAAATCATGAATTTGCCTATGACATCTGTTACTGCACATAAACACTCTCAAAAGTACACAGGAACTGTCTAGTGCTACTGTACAAATATCTTAAGCAGACAGTTTTTCTACTTTGAATCCCTACCCAGTGTATTACACTGTCAACCACTTCACTTTCTTGCTGTAAATCAGTTCTGTTTCACCTTGAATTAGTGTGCTATCAATTTGATGGTAGATTGGAGCTGAAACTGAGTTTTTACATTGTGTAGGAAAGACTTTTCAAAATGTTTCTCATGGCGTGCTGACTATCTGCCCTTAGCAACTCTATCCTCAGTATTTTACTTAGCAAAAAATTAGACAATGTAATTTATTATGATAACTATTGATAAAATTACAAAATAACTACTAGAAGGTTATTGACTGGTACAAAGGACACATTTGTTCTGCTGGTCTGGGCCTTTTCAAGTAACACAGACCCTGTGTATTCCTCATTTTTTCCGCTAAACAGTAATATTCATATCAATTCTCTTAGGAGAATGCTTAAAATCCACAATGAAAGACACAAAAATTAATAACTGGGAGATAGAGAATATATTTGTGTGGGCAAGCATTTGCAACTTTATCATCCTCTTTTTTGTCCCAATTTTTGATTTCCCTTTTGACAAGATTTGAGTATACATCCTTTTCATTATCTAGATTTCCATGGTTGTGTGTTTCAAGTCACAGCTGTACTTACGTGAACCACAACTCAGTTTAAAAACTGAAGACTGGATTATGACTCAGTTAAGCATCCAGAGACGGATTTTACAAATATGTTTTCTTGTGCATGATGAGTCTCCTGGATTCCAAAGGGCTCAAAGCCAAGCCATGGCAACATTTAAAACAAAAGGCATGTGATTTCAAACATTCTAGGTATAAAGCACTTCATCCACTGAACATCACCTCTGCTTTATTCATGATTAAAAAGCTGAAGTTTCTAATCTTCTGTATCTAGATAACCATTGCCAAAACTCCATCTGAAATAGCCTTTGTCAGAAATGTTAACCTGCTGAGCTGAAGAGTCACCATCAAAAAGAAAGCATATTAAGAGGATGAAGTTACTCCCACAGGGTGTGAAAAGGCAGACTGTAAACTCAGGAAACAACAGGTAGCCACATCATAAACATCTGAAAGTAGACTTTGCATAATAGATATTGACTTAAATATATGCTGATAGCTTCCTGTTCAAACTCCTAAAATAAAAATAATCATTAGCTATGTAAACAGGATCTATGGGATCAGTCAACATTTTGCAGTTCACAAAAACAGTAAGAGGGAAACAGCCACATCACTGATCTCATTCATGGGTTAGACTAATCATGACAGGCAGATATCTCTTATTCTGTGAACATCAATTCTTTTCCATTTTCTAAGAAGAAATGAACAAAATTGTCTTCCTCTCTATCTTGTACCTAACCCTAAATTTGTTTCAAGCTGCCATTGGCTTTTAATAAAAGACACCACATGTATTTGTGCATTTGTGTTTTGGACCTAGTATTTCATTAGTTTGTGTCCACAATGAAAAAGAGACTTTTTATTTTTCTCCTTTTTATAAATTACAGAAAAAATATCAAGACAATGAACCAGGAAAAAACCCACAGAATTTGCTGCTATGAATCATAACAGAGCAGCTCTTCAAAAGATATTTGACTGCATACACAGTTATATATTCACAGCTTCTTAGAACCTATTTAGTATTAACCTAATTTTCACTAGTTAATTTTCCCCACGCCAAACATACCACGTAGCCTTATTCTGACCTCTTCAGCTTTCTACGAGGCTTTACCTGGCTGCTGTTTTTTGTAGCATAGATATTACAGCACAACATACTTGTTACATATAGACATTAACATGACAAACTCCTTTGTAAGAAGGAGTCTGAAAATCAAAGAAAGACTTTTCCCTTCATTATATTATTTTCCGCTATAGAATTAACCTAGGGGGGAGAAAAAAAAAAAAAAAGGAAAAGAAAAAAGTCAAATTACGGCAGAGAGTTCTTTCCTTACGTTAACTGTATTAGATCACAAGTAAGGTGAATAAATAATGACTGAAATTAATTTTCAGACTTTAATCAAGAGGAAAATAATGCTGTACCTGAAGGCATAGGCCATAAGTGTTACAGGTCTGCTCTACTGCAAATGTTGGTACAGCATCCAACATAAAAAGCCATGGTCTCAGATGGACTATTTGAGGCCTAACTGAAGACAAGCCACTTCATAACTCTATTTCAAAGATACTTGACACGAAAAAGACCAAAGTGAGTAAAAAGATACATAAATGCAAGGTGCTTTGGAATTTTACCTTGGGAGTATATTACACCTTCTAATTTGTGTTGTCCTAATAGTATTTCCTAAGCAGAGTTTAAATCCAGTTTTATCTCCAAAGATCTGAGACTCTGGGGATCTATCAATAATAGGCATTTCCTCACCTTTCTGGAATACACTTCTACACAGAGGATTAATAGAAATACTCAGGCTATTATTTCTGTTTTAGGAGGCAGCATGACAGCAAAGAGGTATTATGAGAATCCATAACCTTCAAATTCATTCCCAACATAAAAAGTCAAAATAAACCATGTACATAAGCCTTCAGGATCTTACACAGCTTGCCTATTTTACAGAGTCTTTTGATGAAACATGATTATTCACAGAGGGCAAGAAATATTAGAAAGTGTCATTCAGTGAGTCTATTTGCATTATGCAGTTATAGGCTGACCCACTATGAACTTCTCTGTTCATTTTGAATCTTTAAATTTGACACTAATTTTGGTTTTAAAAAACATCTTTTTTTTCTTTTGAAAATATGGAAAAACTGCACACTAAAGTTTTTCAGATTTTTTTTGTCTTCTTGAATTGTAGAATCCAATGGTAGTGAATTGCTATAAATAAACATTAATTACATTGCAGTAATTGCCCCTTGGCCCATGCTCAGTGTCTTCCAGCAGTAAGGGAGAATTCACTAGATTACACCACTATTCTAAGGACAGATCTTTCTTATAACAAATAAAGTACCAGTGTTGCATTTGATGGTAAGAGGTTGCAAGCTACTACTACCCAAAAGGACAAAGTTACTGTCAGGAATGGTTTAGAAGTCAGTTGGAGTTCAGCACTCCAACTAGTTTAAGGTGGTTTTGCACCACTGGTGTAACTTTTCAGGACTAAGTCATGTTCTCTTAGCAGCGCTGCTGGACTGTGTCAAGACAGGTGTTTTAAAGCTGATTTTGAAGTCAAATTGGAAAGATCTCATCCATTCACCCAAGAAGGTGGAAGCTGCATGACGCCCTTACTTAGTATACAAATTATGGCCAAGTAATAAGCAAGCAAAAAGACTTATTACACTTCAGCTTTCCATGTTCCATTTTCACACAGGTTTTAGTTGTACTTTCAAACCTTATGTTTACCGGAAAGTAGTATAAAAATACTGTTATATATTTTAGTAAAAGAGCAGAGCTACCTGATTGTAGATCCAGTTGCTGAAATTAAATTAAAAATTAATATATTTAACTACCACACATGATTTTCACTGCAGTAAGATACAGAAGAACTTTTTGAAGAGCAACAGTACTGTGGCATCATTCAGAAATCGCAGTAGCTAACTACACTGTGTGTTACACAAACAGTGAATAAGCCCGTTGCCTAGAAAGTTAATCTCCTTTAAGTGTTAATGAATACAATGTTTATAAACACATGAAAGATAAATGGGAAACAGATGTAAGTTTAAACATCAGAGAAGAGCTCTGTAATGACAGCTTACTGGATGGGAAAGATTAGGGCTTGTAGCTTCTTGTAATGCATTATTGCTTTCATGGCTGCAAGCTGCCAACACAGACTCTCCCAACAATACCTAAGAATAGACATCTAAGCATCACAAGAGTTTCATTTCTTCTGTACTGTGTAAGCAGCTTTTGTCAAATTACGCTTTACATACATTAGAAACAATTACTCCATAAAACAAAAAGTTATCAATAAGTGAAAAATTATGATCATATATGCACTGACATTACAATGAAATGGCCGTAATTATCTGGAAGAATTTGTGACAATGCCAGTAACAACTGTTCCCCATACTAGTGTATGTTTTGTGATACTGTATATTAAAAAGCAACCATAGTCCCAAAAAAGCTCTACAGCGTATGGGCACATCCCCATTCATTATCATCAGACACTTTCCACAGTGACTCTTGTTCTTGTCCCTCAGTGTGTTTCTACTTACCAGATTCCCCTATTCAACAAACCTAAAACAGAACTGTGTCTTTCAGTTTTTGTATCAGCACCCAACATACACAAAGCAACCTACCCCTATTATGCCAAGAGCTTTTTGCTGGATCTCACTTCAAGAACTATGGGGAGCAGAGAGAGAAAGGGAAGGGACTGGGGTGAGAACAGAAGGTATTAAATAACTACTTTATGCAGATACTGTGCTTCTTAAAATCATTATTCTTGGCTTTGAAATATATCTGTTAGCCTGCTATAATTGGGTACTACAAGAAAGACAGTAATCACAGTAATCACAAAAATCACTTGGTTGTCTACAGAATAAAAGGTATCCTTCTTTAAAGAAGAAACCAGAAGTTAAACTTGGACAACTTGGGTTTGGCAGACTAGGTTTAACTAACCAGCACACTGTCATTCCACTCTTATGGTTCTTCCTGTGCTTGCCAATTCAACTGCATAGACTGCATCTTCAAGTGACACCCATGGAGCATTCCAGAGATATGTGATTACTAAAAGTGAAGTCAGATTCTAACATAATCCTACATCATTGACAATCTCACATTGGACATTTTTCCCCAATTACATCTGCAGGGGCCAGAACAGTTTCCACACAAAGGATTTTAAAATAAAAATAGAAGGAATATTGTGACGTCCAGGACATAAAACAGGGCATGGAAATCCAGTTCCAGTTTTGGCCTGAAAAATTAATAGGAGAAAGTTGCTGCTCGGGGCAGGGCGGGGAGCAACACACCACAAAAGAAAAGTCCTGACTCTAGAATCTCAATATATTTTTCTTGCCACCAAAAACCAGAGCAAAAGCTTGCATGTTCCAAACATTAGATTAACTTCTATGCTCTTTAAATTAGCAAAACAAACATGTAAGAAACATGTCTTCAAGAAAGAAATGGAAAAAAAAAGTTACAAGGCTTATCCTTTCACCACTTTATTTACTTGATTAGTTTATGAGCTTTGCACTTTACATATGCACCACTCACTCTCAAAAGATTTGTAAAAGTCAAGTTCCAAACAAGGCAGAATAAGTGAAGCAACAGAGAAATGGTTACTGAATACTTAAATGCATCAATTTGTTACCTGAGACCACTTGTCTTAATTTGTTCAGTGATTTCTAGGGACAGCAGGTAGTTTAAGGCTGTATGTGATCAGATTCCTTAACTGGAAAAATTGTAATAATGAATTGGATCGGAGGGGCTATAACTAATAGTGCACTCAATTAAACAGGATTAATTGAAAATAGCTTTTGGTAGGCTAACAAAGATATGTACACAGGAGAATTTGGATTAAACCATTCTGCCAGTCTAATGGTCAGCCTTGTTCCACTGCTATTTGTGCTGCTTTTACTCCACCCTAATCCTATTCATATAATCATCTGTACACCTTTACTCTGGGTTAATTTTCTGTCAGTTTAGAGAGCTTAATTGGCCAGTCCAGGAGTCACTCTGATGCAATGGAAATGGCAGGCATATATTGCCTGGAGTGAGATTGCACCTTTCATTGGCAACTGTATTTTAGACCAGTTGTCATAGAACCTTTTTTATAAGCATCCTATTCCTTCTAAAGCACAGCTTTAGACTTCCTGATTCTCATTATTTTATTTGAATCACTTATTCAATTGTCATACACTCTTCCATTGAATTTCCTAGTGGAGAAACTAGAAATCAGGAAAAATGAAAATAAGAAGAAAGAAATCTACCCTCTCTCTTTGCCCCTCCAGAAATATCAAAGATTGTGTACATATATTTAAAAAAAAAAAATCATTTTTCCCTTTTGGTGCCGTGTTTTTGACTTTAGCACTGTTAAACTCATTGATCCTTTTGTTTTTCAAATCAAGCTCAATTTAAAAAGTGCACACACACGATACAGTTGGCTTATCACAGCAGAAACATTGCCAATAGTTTGACAGACAGGAACTGTGCAATGAGAAGGTCATAGGTTCCCTTGTCTGATTAGACAGAGAGCATTTTACCACAATTGGCTCTAGTCACTGACAGATTTTCATTCCCAAATACCTGTCATCACCGTCACTGATGCATTCAGGAAGAGCAAGATTACAGCCAAACAGCATAATGTGTTGATAGCAGCTGAGACGACTGAGATAACTGAAGAACTTCAGGAACTTTTCCATTTCAATACTTTTGACAATGGAAAGAACTGAAGTTACAGTGGTGTAGTTATATGGCAGCATCTGGCACTGGCTGTTGGTGATATTTATGCAGGCACCTGTGAAATCAAAACAACATATTTAGAACAAAAGTATCACCATTTAATAGCTGGTTTAAAGCATATATTGTATTGACTATTCAGTACATATAATATAGAAGTAATGCCTGTATCTCACAATAAGGAGATTCCTTAATGCTATCATTATACTGTCAAGAAGCAAAACAAAAAACCCCAAACAAACACAGAGAAGTTTGATAGCTTAGTTCGGAAAATCAAATAAGCACTTAGATATTTTCATAATCCTCTGACTCTGTACGAAACTGGACTACAAATAACATAAAACCAATTTCTTTCTGACACAGGCTGGAGGAACACACTGTAATAAGATTCTGAAATTAATTATGCTGTAAACAAATCAAACTCATGCTAAATGACCATCCCAACTCTAGCCTTCTGAAGAGAGAGATTCAAGCATTAGCATTTCTCATTATCTAAGCAAACTGGACATAGGTAGCATCAAATTAGGTAGATTCTTCCAAGAATAGTGTGGGTCATTTACACTTCATCCCCCCACCTTGATAAAATCTATGGATGTAAAGCACACACAATGTAGATCTAAGGGTTCAGCCAGTGTCCCTTACTCATCTTTCAGTCTAGACAGTCTTCACTTTCTAAATGGCAAATTCTGGTATCTATGGACTCGTAAAATCTCACATCAGAGTAAGGAAAACAAAGCCTAATGATGAAAAGTATTCTTTTTTTTTTTTAATTGCAATGTCTTTGAAAGGTTATACAAAAAAGGTGAGTTTCAAATTTTATCTAGACTTGGTAAAAAACAATCCCTATTTTTTCTATGCCTGACAAGTATATCCCTTCATGTTCTCCCTCTCCAGAAATTTCAAGAAAAAACTAGGGAGCTGAATCCTGCTCCACTGAAATAACAGTAAGTCTACCATCTCATTATAATCAAGCTGAAACTATATCCATAAATCCTCATATTAAGATTTCTCTGACTTCCAGTACTGCCAACAAAAAATTTTTGTGCTAGTGTGCACACATTTTCTGCTACAATCTCTTCTCGCTCCCACAGTATAGGTACTAATGGATCTGTTCATCAGGGAATCACATTTTTTCATGTAATTCAGGGACAGATTCCCCATTCAGAAATCAAAGTTAATGCTGGGAGACCAGCAAAGAAGTGGTAAGCCTCCAAACTGGGAGAACTTTCCAAAGTGGAGAGTGCAGTTTTCAAAAGTGGCTGTATGAGTTAGCAGCAAATGCCGACGATTTTCAGTGCAACTCCTGCTCTGAAGCTGTAAAGTTATTCTTGAAAAATACCACCAAGATGACCACCAAATCTGTTAGGTTGTAACACAAAAATCTGGTGATACTAAACCAGCTCTCCAGAGGAAAAGGGAAAAAGATGGAGGGAAGGGAAGGAAATTCTCTTCAGAATCAGAGTTCTCTTTTAAAAGATGTCATCTCTTTAATGACCACTCATCTTGTGACTGATGCAGAGTATCCTGACCTACTTACATAAGAATGTAAAATCTCACTCCCTTTTTTGCATCGTATTTTGTACTTGAACAAACTCATTGCCATTTATTGTACTGCAAATGCTTTTTTAATGTTTATTGTTTGGGAAAGCTTAACAAGAAAACACAGAAATTCTGATTTAAAGGTTAAAAATGTTGAAGCTTTTACAGCAGGAATTCCTTAAACTACTAATCTCCCCACAGTTATTTCTTGCCTAAATTCTTTTGCTGATCTGGGGCTTCATTTTAAGTAGCTATTATGATAAGTTGGTAACATATCCATGGAAAATTCTAGGTCTCCCTTACCCACAAAAATCAAATTATCCTAAATTGGGGAAGGGTGGGGGGAGGCACACAGAGCTTAAAAAAGTAAACTTTCAACAAAATTATTCACAAAATCACCATGTATCTCCTGAGACACAGCTGCAGAATAGTCCCTGCCACAGCATGTACCATGAAGCAGTGATATTTTGGCTGAGATCATGTGCACAGACCGCTTTAGAGCTTTTAAAATTCACATAGTCCTGACAGGGAAGGGCTAAAGTTCCTTGGAGCTGATCTTTTTGCAGTATGCAGTGCCTGGACAACAGAGCAATGAATTCAACATTCATGGGCAAGAAGGAATTTTATGACAATTATGTAATAATTTTTAAAACAAAGGGAGAATAAACCCAGAACCTGTCCTTGTAACAGAATGATCAGACAGGGTAGAGTGTAAATAGTTTCTCTCCACCTTTCTTGTAGGCTCTCTTCAGGTACTTAAGGCTACAATTATGGAGAATATAAACTAGTTTTGGCAATACCTATGGGGAGGTAAAATGAGCAGGGAATGGGAATAACAACATGAAAAAGCTGTTGACCAGAACATCATGGTTCCTAATTATATGGGTCATTTCTGAGATTCCTCTGAATTAAGAGTTTTCTGTTTATCACCAGCTACTGCCAAAGGGACTGAACTAATTAAAAAAGAGCTTCCTTCTACTCCAACAATTGCAATACAAGACTGCATTTTCATATTCAGTCCTGATGAAACTAATTTAAATGGCACATTTTCCCTTTTCCTCTCTCCTTTTCAGACTGTTCCCAGATTACTCCACCTATGGACTGCATCTGCACAAAAGCACACTGAACTAGCAGACTGAGCTGACTGAAAATAACCACCCACACTCTTTCCCAAAGGACAATGTGTATGGCAGCCCCAAAGAAATGCAACCAGAACCGTACCCTAAGCTTAATCAACCTTTTTAGTTTTAAAACACTCAATCATCCCTGTAATGACAAAGCCATGGTTCCTTACCCAGCAGTGATTGTCACTTCTGGATGTTTTGAAGTCCATGTAATGATCTAGTTCAGTACATTAGACTGCCTGGAAACCCAGCCTCTTCTTTCTTCCCCTGCCCCACATTTTAATTTTTTTGTGGGCAAAGAGTCAGGGAGAGAAAGAGGAAAAAATTAACTATTTCACTTGGATCAGGTAATTGGGTTGAATAGCTTTTTGGCAGCAAAAATATTTGTTCCATGACAAGAGAAGAAGAAGTGCAATGGCAGGCACCAGTGGGTAAGACCAGAGCTGTTCACAGCAGCTGAAGCAGTGCTTTTGCACAGTGTCCTTACTGCCAAGCACCAAAAAGCCCTTTGAAAGGATTAAGAATATTTGAATTGCACCATCAGAGTAAATTCCTGTCTGATGAGAAATAAAACAACATCTTTAGATTAATAAATTTGGTGCAAATCTGCATTCTGAATGCATCCATATTCTAACATTATAAAAGCAGATCTGGGATCTTTCCTTCTGGCATCAGCCATCCTGAATGTAATGCAGTTAAATGATGTCTTCAGTTAAAGCTATTGTGAACTGGCCTACATCCTAACTAGGGTCAATTTTTATCAGGATTTTTATAGAAGACATGCAAAACATGCACCTCTGTCTCAGGTTATGAAAAGCATAACATAATATATGAGAAGAGTATGTGGTTTGAAAAGTATGTGGCCTGATTGGTCATATCATGGTCATATCCCATGCCAAGTTTGCTGATGTTTCAACTAGAAAATAATATTTTTAATCAGAGGACTTTTACAGAATGGAAAATGGAACTGTGTTCAATTTGCAGTAGTGATCAGCACACATTTTATTACAGACCTTGGCTTAGTACACCCTCAGCACTATTTGCACAGTAGCAACCCATATATTCATAGTAAAGCCTCCGTAAACCCAAGGAAAAATGACAACATTCACCTGGCTCTTTGACAGCAAAAATTCTACCAACGTGGCATGAAATTGTATCTTCAATCCTAAAATGTCTTGAAAATTTCTAGGAATCCCATTTAAAAATGCAAAATGAAACCAAACTCCTCCATTCTAATTTAGAAGCATTTAGAACTTGCCTGTGGCAGCAATTTGCTGGCTTCTTGATAAGGGAATGACCGTATCAAGCAAATCCATTTTTTCTAAATCCAAAGTTGCCATTTTCTCCTGACCTTGTGACTCTGCTTGATTCCATAGTTTCATATGTGAAACATATGAAGCAGTATAATGCTGTTTTTACCTTCTCTGTCCTATTGCTATTGAATATCCTGATTGTAATAGACTTTTCCTCCAGATCAAAGGAGCACAGCATTTCAACTAGCATCTGGTCTTTTCAGCAAAACTTGTTTCCGGAACTCATTATTGTCTTCAAGAACTTTAATACCTCTTTTAATTTACTATGGCACCTTGCTACTTTTTTGGTTTCAAATAAAACACAATATGGACAGATTTTCTTGGCATCTCTCCAGCTGTGAATTTCTCATGTACAGTCCACTTGGAATGAACCATCTGATACTGCATTTCAGACGTTTTCTCTGTAACTCAGGAAATTTTCTTAGGATCCAACCAGCAGAGATATCTACAAAGTGTTTTCTCCTTAGTTCAAGTATCAGGAGTTCAAATCAACTACTTCACAACTAAACCATAGTCTCTGCAATTTTATCACATGAGTGCTAACTTGAAAACACGATTTCCACAATTCACATTTCCTGACACAAGGGGTAGCCTGGCTGCTGAGTGTGTACGCCGGTTGACTGTTCCCTTCTAAACACATTCTCAGTTTCTTCCTGGCATTATTTCCATGCTCCTATTTGTTCTCTTCCAGGACACGATACAGAAAACATCAACAAATCGTTACAGAACAGCATACAGTCACATTACACTATTGTAGCAAATAAAAAGGATACATACACATTCTGCAGGAAAAAAACATTTCTGCACTGAGGAAGAGCACTAGTGGGGTGCTCTTTAACCCCTTGGAAAAGTACACTTAAATGCAGGATAAGGGATCTTAAGAAATTTGTGAAACTAATTGTGTGATAATAGATTAATAAAATCGAAGTAGTAGTGATGTCATACTCATAAACTTTAATACTACAAGAAAAGTAAGGCCTGAAGGAAAAGATATTTTCAATTACAAGACCTGATACAGATAAAGTATTATTAGCATTTCCGTCAAAGGAAAATTCAGTCAATAGATTGTAATGTCTTATGAGTCTCTTCTGGCCTTCGTGGTTCCACCAATGGTTAAAATATATCAGACAAAAGCTTTCACTGTATCAATTACTGTTTTGCCTCTCATAGATATTATTGTTCATCATTAAAATAAAATTTAGAGGGTTTTTTCCACTTTATTTCTCTGGGTTTTGCTTCCTCTTATATGATTTAGGTAAAACTTCCTGTTTTTCTCAGCTTTTTCAGTATCAGGTGTAGGTGGCAACGGGCGTTCGCAGGCTGGGACTGCCACATGACAGACATGGACAGTTCCAGCCAGCACCAAGAGATGACTGCAGGGCACAACTGAGCCCCTCAGCCATGATGGCAGCACTTCTGGGAAAGTATGTTTAACAAAGAGCAAAATCCTGAACAGGAGAGTGAGTGACGAAATGTAAGTCTGAGAAATAATCCTGTGAACACCGAGGTGAGAGAAGGAGGGGAGAAGGTGCTTCAGACACCAGAACAGGGATTCCCAGCACATGGAAGGGATCTGGGGTGGAACAGCTACCCACTCTGCAGCCTGTGGGGGGCTCCACAAAAAAGCAGGTAGCCATGTCCTGAGGGAACTGCAGCCTATGAAGGACACATGCTGAAGCAGTCTTATCCTGATGGGCTGCAACCCCTCGACAGGGCGCACACAGGATCTGTTCTGAAAGGACTGCAGCCCTTGCAGGGATCCAGCACTGAAGCAGGGGAAATCGTGACAAGAAAGAAGCAGCAGAGTGGAAATGTTATGGACTGACCCCAACCTCATCCCCATCCCTCTGTGCTGCTCACATCAGGGAGGAGGTACAGGAGTCAGGAATGAAGGAGTGAAATTGAGCCTGGGAAAGAAGAGTGGGGGGAAAGTGTTTTAGTTCTTCTATTTGTTTCTCACCATCCAACTCTGGTTTTATTTGTCAGTATATTCAACTAATTTTCCCCAACTCTATTTTGCACCTGATAGCAATTGGTAAGTGATCTGTCTGCTTTTCACTCAAAGTAAGAGATTTTTCATCTTGCTTCCTCCCTGCACTATCCTGTTGAGGGGAGGGAGTGAAAGAACAGAGCAGCTGGGTGGATATCTCGCAGCCCACGAAGGGCTAATAAAAATTTTCTTTTCAAATTCAAGTAACATGAAAGTATAACTGAAAACATTAAAACAATTCTACAAAGTTAGTTTTGACTCATGCATTGCTGTAGTTCTCTTTAAATATTTTATTTCGCTAGCCCAGATCCCACTTAGCCATGTCAGATTTGGATAATTTTTGTGTGCGTCTCACTGCAGGAAGGTGACCATGGCAGGGAAGATAAACTCCATCAACCAAACAGAACTTAAATAGAGTCATTCAGAGTCATGTGGAAAAAATTCAGTGATGTTGAGAGAGGAAGTTCAAGAGAAGGAGAAATTGTAGGTCATCTTTCTGTATGGAAGGCTAGACAGAAGCAAGAAAAAGACACATCAAAGATACAGTAACAGATTTAGATCATTTGGATAATTCCCACTATGGGATAAAATTCTGAAAAGTCTCTATGTCAGGTTATATGGACTACATAAGTATAAACTGGAGGAAGACATAGCATGGACAAAAAACCAAAATCAAGCCATGGAAGGAAATAGCTTTAAGAAAAACCTAAATACTTCCATAGTTTTCAAGCCTCTGCATCATTTGTACTATTTCCCTCAGTCTAAAATTCTCAGTTCTTCTAAAAAGTGCTCTGTTGGTTATTTTGCAGCTGTTTGTATCAGGAGGTATTTTGAATCACAGTTTGAAATCAATAGAGAAACTTCACAGAGACTTTGGGCATACAACTCAAAATGTACCAGTCAAACTAAGTCATGGTTTTCTTCATACTTTCAGGTTGGATAGTGTTCGCTGGGCTTTGTTTTTAAATCAGAAAGTCAAAGAGGTTTTTTTTAATTTCTTTTTCTGCTTTCCCTTAATATTTCCCCCTCAGAAGTCCTGAAAATGCTGCTCTTTCAGGCATCTGTCCTAAATTTGCTATTGTAAATAGTGAGAAACTGCATTTCATTTCTTCAACAATTTCAAGCTCTTCAGTGTCTGAATGATTCTTGCCATCTGTTGGAGACCCCTGCTGTCTCCTTCCCAGAGTCTCTCTTATTCTGGTTGCAGTGGGAATTACTCTTCATAAGATATAACCTCCCATGTCGTTAAATTTCCTTTCATATTCCATCTTTACCTTCTCTTCACTTTCTGTATTACAATGTCAGCTTCATGTGGTAATTTCTACAATCTTGTATTGTCAATGGAGCTCTTATTTTCACATAGAGCTGGTATGTTCCTATTTATATACTTTATCCCCTACCCAAGACATAACAATCATTACTCTAATGAATACATGCTACCTTTCAATCGTGAGTGCAATTTACCCTTCAACACAACTCACCTTGCTCGTGTTTCTGCTACTTGGATTTCATCCAGCTTTTCTGCACTTAAAGGCTTACAGTTTAGGTAAGATTTTTAAAACTTATTTACACAAGAATTTTAAAATCTTTTATAGGGTGTAAGCTATTTAGATACAAACCACTTGAGCCTATTTTAAAATTTATAGTAACTGGAGGCTTTTTTTGCATTATTATCTGAGTTCAGAAAAACCATTACAGTTGTATGTCACTCAGTTCTATTTTTTCCCTCATGGAATGCTGAAACACTTAGGTCACAAACACTGCCAGTGTCCTTTTCTCTAAATAACAAATTGAACACTTGTTTTAACCAGAGTACCTAGTCATCCTTCCAAAATTAAATCTATCTCAATGAGAGGATTACATTTGTTTTATAAGCAGCTCAAAATTATAGATGTTAATGAAAGCATTACAAACAAAAAGAGCGTTCTTAACTTTATTTTCATGCATATTTTGAATCACTAAACTGAATATTTGAGACAGACATATCAGGATTTAACATCTTTCCTTGGCTATCCAAAATGAGACATCCAGTTCTAAAAGGCACCAAACATTCACAATGCACAACGTCTTAAACTGAAGCTTCATCTAATTAGAGGTGAACTATTGTAATAAGCATTAGTTGGATGCCTCAAATCACAGGTCATAAGTCTGGGAAAAGTTGCAGAGCCTCTCCATCAGACCATGGGTGATTAAGAGAATTCTTAAGTTTAGTGATGTTCTCAAGATCCTGATATAAGAAACTGCTTAAAACTATTCATGTCCTTGCATGTGGGCATAAAAGGTAACCATAGACTACACTGACAATTTTTTCAGAACTACTGAGTACTGGCAGACCCTTTTCAGATCAACAGGGGAGGTAGGTGCCAACTGCTTTTTAAAAAGAAATGGCTTTTGCTTGTTTGGAATTTCAGTCTTGAGGCTAGACACCTTCTCTACTGAGAGCATCTTTTAAGCATGAACTGAAGTGCTTTCTGAAAAGGGATGAGTTGAACATATGCTCAAGTGTTGTTTTCAATAGCTGACTTCCCTTTTCAAATGTGCCACTCTCTTGACTTCTGTAGCTGCTTGATATTTTATGTGAGCCAAGACACATTATACCATAATACTGAAAAAATAAAAAGCTTGCTAAAGAGACATCTGCAAACGAAGCAGGTTCCAAATTCCTCATGATCAGGAAAGTTCAGTGAAAGACATTGAAGAAACACGTTGAATGAAGAAGAGCTCAATACTCTCTATTCGTTTCTGGTTCCTGCTAGGATTCTCTTCAATTGCATATATTCCTTCTGTACATATTGAGGCACATTTGTATAAAATCAAACATCAAAATTCCACTCAAGCTGATGCCTAAAAAGGAATATAATGTACATAATACATGTTATCCGCCTTTCATTAGCTCAAAACTTCTCTAGAAAAATAGACACAATTCACTTCTGCAACTACACTTTGTGATATCTAGATAGGAGTCATTTTAATAATTATTCCATAGACAAAAAAGAAATTGTAGTTAATAAGGTTTTAAAATGTAAATCTCATGGTTCAAAAGCATTTATTTCTTAAGGTTTCTTCAGTGATGTACACCAGGCAACATTTTCCATTGTTTTAGAACTAAAATACACTCTCATACAACTAAAGCATTTCTTTATTATTTATTCACCTTCTAAAAATACAGCATAAAATCTGTAGTTTCAAGATTAAAATTAATCTCTTATTTTTAAAGATGGAAATTTACTAAGGAGTAAATTATTCTACAACTATCTTTCCCTAACCTGATGTCATATACTGCCACACAGGCTATTTGCCAAAAGAAATCACAAGATCAGCATTTGCCTTGTTGCTGACTCCCACTTATATCTGCTCTCTGTTAAAAAAAAAAAAAGTAAAACTATAGTAGAACTGTAGGGGGCTGCTCTATCACAGTCAAATCCACATAGAAACTAAGTCATCAGTGACAGAATCATCACTTCCCTGACACCTCTTCTTTCCTTTGCAACCAAAAAACCATCTAATTGTACCATGGAAATAGAGAGTTCATACCTAAAAGTATTCACTAAGCACTCAGGAAGTGAAGGAAAAGACGTTATAAAAGCACAATGTTACAAAAAACTATCAACAGCAAGGTCCTCATTTCTAATAGCCTCTCTTGACAAGATTAGAATATCCTTGAGGAGCTGACAAGTATTTCTGCCTCAAGAGTGCTACTACCGCAGTCAATAAATTTTTGGTAAATACTGTACCTGTAGACAATACAAAAGAAAGTGTATGAACAGCAATACCACCATTACCAAAATGCAAAAATGATGAAGGGATAGAAAACAATGTAAAAAGAAGCTCCTCTTTGATGTGTGAAAAATAAACATTTCTCCTTTGCTAGAATGGAGATCCTCTATAGTATACTGCAAAATGGAAACTAATTAAAAAGCACTTAAGTAGAAGCACTGATAGCTTTTATTTTATGTGATAAGGGACATAAATGATCCTGAAGATTTTGGGAAATCTGGTTTATCAGAAGCAATTTAAATATAAAATGTAATGTGTTGATCACAAAAGAAAGGCTTAACAGGAGTGCATTTATACAGCTTTAATACAGCACAAAGACACCATCTCAAGAGAAGTAGTATTAAGCTCGTTACATTTATATATGGGTAGACATTTGACAAACTCATTCCTCCTGAGGGCTCACATTCCCATTTCAGTAACAGTAATGGCAGCTTAAAGATACAAGTAAGGTACTGTTGAGTAAGTTTCTAACGGAAGGTCATGACTTTTCTTAGGTCAACTGACACAGCCAGAAAAGCATTTCACAAGACAACTGAAGTGATGCAATGGCGCAATACTGTTTCCTCTCCACCATGTGTGCTTGCCATTTTCTTTGAAAGAACTTTTGTGCCAAACCACCCAGGAGTTAACTCAGCCAGGGTTAGAGCCAAGTCAGGTCATTGAGCAGACAACAAATACCAGTGCATAAAAAGCATACAGCTCTGTATGTTTCTGAGCAAAGGGAGTGGGGACACCTTCTCGGCACCTCCAGCCTCTAAACGAAGCCCAGCTGACTCATAATAGCTTATGTAGGGAAGAGGGAAACAAGCTTTTGAACAGCAAATCCCATCTGTGGATCTGAAATAGAAGTCAGATGCCAGAACTAGCTGAAAACAACTACTCTGCATTTAATTTCATTCAGCTAATGAATTACACAATTTGAAAGAAATAAGTCACTGTCAACTCGCCTTTGTGCTCCACAGGTACTAAAAGCAGAGGTGATAAGGCTACTGACCATCTGCAGTAGAGAAAAAAACAATTCATTATCTCCCAGGTCACAGAGAGGGAACCAGCCATGAGGGAAATACAACTCATATTTTAGATCAGAGTTGAAGTGTTATCATAACTATTTTTTTAAGACAATCTGTACCGGCTGCTCTAGAGTGGAACACCACACCCAGTCTGCCCCAGACACTTCTTGCTCAGAGCAAGTCATAAATTCTAACACAGTTATTCTCCTGACCAAAGAAAATTGCAAAAGGCTGGACATTTCAAAAAGTCACCTCCCCACTTCTTTCAGCAAGTTGCTTCTAGACATTGCTCTTCTTGGCTGAGGCACATACTTCTTTAATCCCTTGGGCAGGCACAGCTGAGAGCAGGTAAGCTGAAGAGCCGGAGCTGAGGCTGAACACTTACCCAGCCATGAGGTGCAAGCCGGCCTGTGTTCTAGATCTGGTGTTTTGATTAGTCATTTCCTAATTACAGGATTCTTTAGTGAAATTGAAGACATATTTCTAAGAATCTACCATTAAATAAACAAAAGACATGTATTGAAATTAATTTTAGGATTAAATCTATCATTAAAAGCTACTTTCCATGGCATATTAAGTTGGACAGGATTTTGTTATTGTTTTGAAACATGTGCATGATTTTAGCACTCTTGATAGGCTTTGTGAAAAAAAAAAAAAGAGATTAAAAAATGGTAGATTTCACTGGACTCAGGCAGGAATCCAAATGTTTTTGGTTGATTGTTTCTGTGGGTTTTTCTAACAAATGTGTTTTCAATAAGTGAAAATGAATGCTAGCTTGATTAACAACATTTAAGTATGTATCGATACTGTTATGTCCAAAACAAAACAAAACAAAAAAAAACCCACAGTGCTTTGTAAAATACTTGAAATAGTTTAGGTTATGAATAGGTCAGCACAGAAATAGGCTGTGCTTGAACCATCCCAGTTGTCTCTGGTTTATTACCTTTCTAGAACAGCCACGTTACTCTTCTGATCTATTTAGTAAGAAATTAGGCTCTTTTGTGTATCTCACAATGGTAACTATACCCACCTCAGTTTCAAACAACATTAATAACCCCTCCCTGTGAAATCTATCTAGAAACTATGAGGAGAATACAGCACCACACTACGAAGTGCAACACTGCAAGTAGACACAACCTATGCTTGGCAGTTTGCAGGAGAAGCTTAAGATCTGAGTGTTGATCTTCAAAGCCCTGGCTAACTAAGGACTGATCAGTCTAAAAAATTCGTTGTTTTCCCTGTAGAAAACACACACAACTCTATTTTTCAGAGGTATGTGGATACTTTTTTCATTACAGCATAGCCATTGTCTGTAAAAGATCATTTGCATTAGCCAGAAATACTGTAGACTAGAACTTCAGAATTTGATAGCACATTCGGCAAAATATATGTGGCAGGACACAAATACAACTTTCTTGTCAATTTTTTCATTCAACTGCTACCAACTCTCCTGTTTACATCACTGGAATTTTCTTTTGAGCACCACATTTTCAGACTATTCCATGATGGCCTAATTCTTTTTCTCCCACTAGAGTCCAAACGCTTCTATTCACAGACAAGCCTAACTGGCTACGTTAATGGAGTTATTCTTTCTAGTTCCAGTTGCACTATTTGTTGTGTGAACAAGGAAGAATTCAGGCAAACTTTAACAGCCTGAGGAATTTGAGGTCAAAAATGACCCTCTTTTTTAATGTGTAAAAGGAAAGTGTTTAAGAGTTTCAAGTTTCTTACAACTGTGTGTCAGTTCAGGTTGCATTTAAATCTTATGAACATATGCACATTTGCAAGTGCAAACTGAAATCCTTGTATCTCAGCTGCTCTTTGCCAAATGGTAAGTCCATTTATTTCTTTCACACAAATCCAGTAATAAATATTGATGGTTTCCTTCAGTGCTCTCTCTTATAGCTCATTGTTTAATTGCCTGTGTCAGTTACAGAAATACTACAAGTTTTCCCATGAAAATTATGATTAAATCACCTCAAATGACAGTAAAAAAGTTGTAATGTTAAGCTTCTTTCGCCCACGCAAAATGCTCACGTTCTACTCCCAGGTTTTTTATACTTTAGAATCATAGAAGTAGTGGTCGAAAGAGTCCTTTGAAGGTTTCTAGCCAACTTTCTGCTCCAAGTGAGATTGCCACCAGCACATTGTCATCCATGGCTTTGTCTTGGAAACACCCAAGGATAAGGATCCCACAGCCCCTATGGGCAACAGGTTCTACACTAGCAAACTGGAGAAAAATATCTTCCTAATTTCTAGTATGAACTTCAGCTATTTTATTTCATTGGAGATTATAATTTTTTTAAATTATCAATCATAATAAAGGTGAGAAAGACAGACTTAGTCTATGGATTAGTAGCTAAATTAATCTTTAACTGTGTTTGGATATTTATCACTTTCTCAAATTCCTATCCCCACAACAATTTCAAGCCATGGTATTCATTATGCTGCTTTTGAATTTCACAATTGCCAAAGATGACACTGACTGTAAATCACTTTCTGTTGTATTAATGCTTCAAACTTCCAATATTTGGACAAGAGTTTAGAACTTACCATTTTTATTAATGATGGTTCTGTACCCACTGGCTGCACTCTGTCTATTAAAATCCATAACAGACCATGCAGAAGCCTAAAACAGATCAGCTTTAATCATAAAGTCACATGCTGCTACCAGGTGTAAGGTGCACCTTTGGAAAATAAGTGATCAACCACAATATAGAACAAAACATGTATTAACATCATCGTTTTGTTGAAATGACCCCACAAAAAAGTTTTTAATAGTTACAGACAAGCTGATGGGTCTGAAACAAAAGTCGGTGGCTGCAATTCTCAAACAATTATCTTATGACATGCCTTGTTTCATCCTTACCATTTTTGAAAGTTTCACTCCAGGTGAAATATTTGACATCTTGTTTACCCTCTTGGCCAGTTCATGGTTCAATCTGACAACAAACATGTGCTTAAGATGCAAGCAAAAAAGTGTAAAACCCCATAATGGATGTATAAAAGGCATAAAGCTGAAAGTCTTCCATTTTTTTAAAGTTTTAAAAGTACGTATATCCATATTGTCATGGTAATGAAAAATGGCTCTATACTCTATATAGTGAGTAATGGCTTTCAGGTGTCTTTTGGATTTCAGCTAATACATCTTGTATGTCAGAAACCTAACAGTTTTCTTGCCAAGCTATGCCCACTCTTCATAAGAAACAACAATGGAAAAACAGGTAAACTGATTAAAACCATGTTCTGGCTATTGAATTTAGTGAAAATTCACCATGTGTTTCTCTTCTAAACATTAATTTTTCCATATTAAATGCAATTATAATTTCAAATTTCTGCTAGAGAGGAAAAACAGAATGGTTTTAGTGATTATGTTGACTAGTGAAAAAAATGCATTTTTAAATGAGGACTGTATTGCCAGAATTTTAGAACAGCTTTTTTCACTTTCTTTAATTTTGACAGAAAATGTAGGTATGAGTGAGATAAAGAAACAGAAGCTATTGCTGGAAGAGAAAACACCCTCAAGCATGAACTCAAGCACCAACAAAATTAATAGTACCATATTAGACTACTGATACTTGCATTTGCATGGAAACAATACTGTTGAGTGGCTAAACTCCTGGTCTGATACTTAAGTCTGTTTATGCTTTTCTATGCCATTCTGAAAAGCCAGATTTTCTCTTCCAGAGAAAATCATGTTTCACAACGTTTTAAAGTTTTTTTTTTAGGACAAGAATACCCCCAAAAATCTACAATGGATCTGTTGTTGCTATTGCTCCTATATAATTGGGCCTATTCCAACTTGTATGAGTAATTATACGTAAATTGAGCTAAAAGACAAAGTGATTTATCAGATCACTGCTGGAAATACTGGGGATTAGAAAGACAAAAACCTATGGACTGACTTTGGATGTAGTTACTGGATACCTTAGCTTCAGTAGATAAAAATGTCTTTAGTGTGAGCATTACAAGGC
The DNA here is from genome assembly GCA_013397135.1 of Pachyramphus minor. Lineage (NCBI taxonomy): Eukaryota > Metazoa > Chordata > Aves > Passeriformes > Tyrannidae > Pachyramphus > Pachyramphus minor. The sequence goes on along the minus strand of VYXB01008913.1, from coordinate 93,641 downwards.
AGTGAAAGAGATATGTGAAATTTGTTGGTTTTATGTCACTTGTGACATATGACGTCCAGCTATCCCTAGAGCGGTTTTCATATTGCTCTTTCCTACCAAACAGAAAGCTGGGCCAGACTAGTTCTTTGTAGATTTTAGATTTTAGGCAGAACACCAAACACAAAGTAAGAAATGCTGGGTAGAGATAAAGATATTTATTTCAATTTATTTTCAATTCATTATGTATGAATTGAACAGTTAAATGATAATAGAGGGGATTAGGATAACCTCTAGGCTGAGGAGGGGACTGCAAATAAATTATGTTGCTCAGTTTCAAAGATGTGCTTGAAACATGAAAAAATCCAAGGTTCCTCTGAATAATATTTGTTATTTAGAAAAAGAGTAACAGATGCAAACAAGGAAACATAAATGCCTAACAAGTCCTCCGATGCACTGCCTCGTTTTTGTGAAGACACTTTTCTATTTCATTCTTCCAAGCAACCGCTTAGGGCTCTGGGAGGGGGTTCAGCTCCTCACTTGTGCAAGTGCAGGGAGGAGCTGAGCAGAAACCCACCCATGTTCAATTGGGATGAGCGCCTTTTCCTAACTCTGTCAAGCACATTCAAAATAACCCATATAGGGAAGAAAACTTGTCCCATGTTTCCATCCACCTTGCTCTTCTTTACTTAGTTCTTTTCCTAATGAAATGTCTAAGAGGTGTAATGCTCTCCCCGGAGTCCCCAGAACACCCTGGAGTTGTGCAGCCAGGCTGCTCCGCAGATGAAAGCCTCTGCAGGCCACCTCCTCTGCCACCAGTGCCACCGCCCACTAGCACTCGGGGATGCCTCCCCGTCCTTCTCCGCAGCCGCCCATTCCCAGCCTCTCCCGGCAGGCAAGGCCGGTGCCCGTGTTTCCCCCCGGAGTGCCCTCTGCCCCGCTCCCGGCGCCGCTCCCGGCGCCGCTCCCGGTGCCGCTCCCGGTGCCGCTCCCGGTGCCGCTCCGGCCCCTCAGGGCTCTGGACCCGCGGCCTCGGCGCCCTCTCGTGGTGGCGGCGGCGGAGCGCCACAAAAGAATAAAGGGATATTAAATCTACATAAACGTGTGCACACCGGTGAGCGTGGGAAACCAAATCAGATATTAATACCTCTTGTCCCAGTGCATATTCCATTCAGTTACAGGATGTTTTTCTAGGAAGAATATCCTCGCTTGTTCTCCTTCCTGTCCCCTCAAATTGGCATTATTACAGAACACTCTGTCTGCTTCATTTGAATGAAGTCTCCCACTTTACTGCCTAACTGCAGTTTGCTTTCGTTTCAGAGAGAAAGAAGTGCCAATAAAGTTGTGCTAATACTTATCTTGGAAAAACATCCTTTATTCTCTACAATAATTACTATTTAGTGAGGGTTTTTTCTGCTAAGTGTTGACTGACAGGTGAACAGAATATACTGCATATACTTCTAAATTGCAAGAATAAACACTACTGAACCTATTGGCTCACTTAAGGCTCTATTCCTGATGTTTTTGCTCTTAGAAAACTCTCCTCGTGACCTAGGACCATGGTTCGTGCCTTCAGAAAACATTTAAACACGAAGTCACACAAAATCAAGCGCCTCAACAGGACAAATATACTACTTCACTTGCTTTCCAACAAAGAGATAACACAGGATACACAACTCAGAAGCTAGCTTTTGATAGGTGTCAGCATTATATGTTAAAGAAAAATTCTAATAATATTGGGTAAATATAAGAAACAAACACAAATACTAGGAGTATAACAACTTCTGGCAATGTAAAATCTTGAGCCTTCACAAGCCAGAGGTTGCCACTGGATTATTGTGCCCAAAAGCACCAGTAGATCAACCCCTCATAAGGTTCTCCCAAGTATTTTCATACTTTCAGGTTTTCTCATCATCCTGTGGCAAAGAGTTCCATGCTGTTTCCTTTTTCTTTTTTTTTTAATTTACTGCCCAATAGGGAGGGAAAAAAAAAAAGGGCAAGTCCTGGTATAATGAAAAACAGTTGAGCAACTGTTCTATTTCGCCAAGACACATTCAAAATGGTATGAATGTCTACCACAAACACTTACTCCTAAGCCAGCTGTTTTCCAGAAGGAAAACAGTGTCTTCCTCCTATTTAGTGCCTCCCCACATCTAAGTCATTCCACATCTCTACTGGTCTACTTGACTGCTATTTGCCTTTTTTGATTCTACTGTTATCTTTCTGAAGTTATACACTGATGTAATGAGATTTTCTGTTTTGTTCTCTGTAGACTTCATGACAATGCCTAACACTGTTTGCCTTCTTGACAGTCATGGAGCCAGAATGCTGACTGCATCAACCATCAGGTCCCTTTTTTGGTGGCAACGTTAGCTGAGAGTCCAGCATTGTATTCAATAGCGTTAGCATTGTTCCCCACCCTCCAGCATTCTTTTGCCTCTGTCGGCACGAAGTCATCTACACATTTTATCAGTTACTGTCTCCCTATGAGACCTTTATGTGATTCCCAGCTATTCATTCTAGACAGATAAATCTGTATTAGCAGAAATGTTGTTAGTTCACTATTCACTGTTTCACCTGATCAGGAAACACTGCCTGTAAGATTCCATCAGTAGCCTCCTTTACTGTGGAGCCTAACCATTCATTTTTAATTTTCTCCCATCTTTTAATGAACATGTAGTGTGTGCGAAGAATGTCTTTAAGACTTCTCAGTGAAGACTCTTGTTAACAGCAATTTGAAAAGACAAGTATGTTGTATTAACCAGCATTTTCACTGACTCCTTTCTAATAAATTTGTGAGGCATTGCTTTCCCTTGTAAAATGAAAATAAATTTCTTCATCTCTTCCTTATTGTATCATTCATTCCTATTTACCCACTAACCTACTCTTTACTAGAATTTCTGCCAAAGAACTTCCTTCTGCTTCAAGGACTTCTTAAATAATTGATGTCATATGTGCCAAATTTCATTCCTCTCCTATTAGTAATTCAGCAATGTCTTACTTGTGTTATTTTGAAGCCTTGACTGAATACCATATGGTCACAATGTTGATCATTTCTCTTACTAATGTCTTTTATGGAAGCTGTGGTTTACCAGTAAAGCAAATCCGGTGCTAGGGATACTAATATCAGACCAAAATCATAACAGCCACAGGAATGCCAGTCCAAATGTGTTCAGAGAATTTTGTCTGGTTGGCTTTGCACTGGCCATCTCTATGTTAATATGACATAACATTTGTCTGTCGACATCCTGCATAAGATCAGCATAAAGTCCAAGTTATTCATGGTTACGAAATCAACAGAAATGCATTCACCTCCCCACATTTGAACCAGATGAAACTTGTACTGACGGGTGATTTGCTAGTGTGCATTGATGAAAGAACATCAGCCTCACACTTCATTTAGAGGTTAATTTCCTTATGAGATATACTTAAAAAGCTCAAACCTCTGTTTTATATGGGTTCAAAAGTGATTACGTCAATTTATGGGAGAACACTTATAGGGACGCACTGCAGATCACCGGATTCTTGCTAACATGTAATGCATGCTAGACCTAGTTTATTCTTCTTCAGACATGTGCTAATGTTCATAGTTGGATTCAGACACTAAGCAAGAGAGACTTAATTTGATCTACTAGTAGCATTCCCATGTGGTCTTTAAGTTTTACTTGTCAAAAAAAAATCATTTTTACTGCAACAGACTACTCTGGTTTTGCTGGTTTATACCTCATCTCTAAGTTATACCTCATCTCCCTCCACATTGGAATACATAAGAACTTTCTATAGACATTAGACCATGTTCTTTGCTACCTTACATTTCTCTCCAAGAAGCAAAGCTTAGTGGGAAAAGAGAGATCAAAGAGACCAAATATGAATATAAGGAGTTAATTTACAAAGGCCACAACAAGAAGGGTAGTGAGGGGCACTATGTGCTAGTTAAAATCCGCTGCTTTCTAGTCCTCTATGCCTTGGACAGCCATGGTAACACATAATTACTCTAAGATCAAATTCTTCTGGATCCCAAATATATATATATAAAAACATTTTTTTACGTATCTGCATACAGAATTAAGATAATGTCCACATGAGTACAGACAAGCAAAACACTTGTAAGTGGAATCAAAGACTGAGAGGTTATTGATTAGTAACATACTAGTTTCCTGATGTTTCTGAGGGACAGAGGAAAACCTAATTTCAAGTATCTCAGTTTGGGATGTTTGGTTGTTGTTGGTTTGTGTTTTTTTAAGAAACTTGTGGTATTTCAAATTTGTCTTTGAAAAGCTTTTATCCTTTTCTCTTTACACAGAAGAAACTACCTCACAATAGAATTCCAAGTAGTCACACCAACTGAATATACATGCAGTCATACTGCTGTTGGAATGTACCGAACATACTAAAATAGAACACAGACTTAGGAAGTCCTTCAAAGGCTAAAGCCCCTCTCTGTATAATACCAAACCCCAAATATTTGGAAGGTCAGAAATCCAGACCTAAGGCTGTCCTAAACCACTTCAGCACTGTAGCACCTTTTGTCAGCCTCATAGGAGGGGAAAATATCATACACATACACATACATATGCATATTACATATCCATCTCAAAAGAGTTCATTCCAACATAATAAGACAAGGGAAAAGGTTTTACACTGTTACATCTATCTCAAATAGGTATCTCATATATGATGATGAAAATATCTGTGGTGTAGCTCACTATGTGTAGTTGCCAAAAGAAGTAGATAAATGAATCACTAATACGATTCAAGTGTACATTTACATACATTTGTTCTGTCTGGGGTGCAGGGAGAGAAAAGAGATAAATCTGTACAAGAAACATCACTTAGGAAACAGAACCTACAGAAAACCTGCACCATTCAAATGGCCTGCAAAGTCACTACAGTCTAGGGGACAGAAGAAACAACTGACAAATTAGTGATTTACAATAAGGTGGTTTTTTAAAAGCTAATTTTGGAGTAAGAAAAAAACATATAAATCCACCACTTTCAAAAGTAATCTTTTCTGTGTAACAGGTTTTAAAAAAAGAAAGTCTTATTGAAAGGTTTTCCCTACTTCTCTCAAGAAAGAACAAGAAAAAGACAAAACTGAACTGTTTCCCAGCTTTTATCTGCCACATACATAGTTCTAAAGAAACACAGAAATTCAATCTACAAACTTAATACAGCCTGCAATAACTCATTTTCAGCCTTGGCAAGCATTAATTGTTACCACCATTTGAAAAATATATTGTAATTTTTCATACATGAAAGAATTTGCTGCATCTTCCCCAACAGGTCGATCAAATGTTCTGATAAGAAACCAATGTCTTGCAATGTGGAACATGCATGACAAGTTATCAAAAGGGACACATTCTCTAGAACTCACAGGAACACACTGGAAAGCATGCCAACAGTATTCTCTGTAGTTTTTGATTCAGAATTATGGAGCCAAATAAAATATAAACTTACTTTTTTTCTGATACATTTTTTGTGATGCAGATGGACGGGTAGGACTTAATACTGGTGGAGTGGTCATCCTCTCTGTGTTGTTAAAGGATGCATCTGTAGGCCACAAAGTCAGCTCCTCTGCAGTGGCAAACAACTGCGTGTTGTCTTCAGAGCCTTCTGACACAGCAGCATTATTTGTAGACTGATGACTGAGCACTGTGGCTTGAGTTGGGAGACCAAATGAATTTTCCTGGAAAGACTCTCTAAACACATTTGAGTTCTTGTTCATTTGCTCAATGTGGGATAAAAGTGTGGTGGTCCAGGAAGAGGGTTGTGTGTTGAGATCCGTTGTGGGATCAGTCTTGGAACTGTTTTCAACCATGTTTGGCAAAAGATCATCATAGGTTTCAAAGTCACCATTAACTGTGATGACCTCAGTTCCATTTGAATAAAAGCATGTTTTTTCTAACACCCCTAGAAGAAAGGAAAAAAACACCAAAATTACCATCCATCGCCTGGAAGAACAAATGTTATCAGTTTTGGCAGGTTAATAATAAATATAATCACACAGTAATACTTATTTCCAAGTTAAAATTAAAGAGAACTAAATTTAAGAATATAGCAAGAAAATAACAGTAGCACATAAAATAAAAGTTATGGCTACTGTAGGATAAATAGAGAAACAAATGGTTCCATGAGCTTCAAATGTTTTAACCTTACTTACAGTAATTTAATCATAGAAGTCTTACATGTTTAAAACTATGGACTGCAATTTCAAGTAGCTCTAACATTCATTTGTTTTATTATAGTGTTAACAAGACTGACAATACTATTTTTTTCTTTTTTTAAAATTGAATCATCTCTTGTTTTCATAGTACTAACATCTTCAGAAATCTAATTCTGAAGTTTCAAGGGAACCAATATATTTTATATTTATATGAATATTTTAGATTTTATATTCACTAACTTTTAAAATAGAAAGAGATACTGGTTTTTTTATATAGGATTATGTGACTTATCTACCACTGGTCCCTAATTGTCAGTAAACCTTTATGTCTAACTTCTACTGGAAGAACCAAGGGGAACTTTATATATATATACATATTAACATTTCTGGTTTTCAACCAGCAAATGTTTCAAATAATTCAAGTAATTCATTGGGATTTGGAGGAATTTATTGTGTATTTTACAGAAGCAACTAAAAATCTCCCACCTGCAAATTATTTCAGCAGCAAGTTTTTTGTTTGAGTCCTCTGGTCAGGCCAAACAGGAAGAATGAACGTGCTGCAGTTTCACGAATAGGGACCACTACTAATATGATCTGCTAAAGTCTAAGGAATTGTGAGTGGTTGTGCTTGGAAACTGTGCTTACTTAAATGTAACTTTTTTTGGATGTTTTGTTTCCAAATAAAGCCTTGAATTTCTATAATTCAGAAGCCTACTTTGTTTCAAGTTTTAAACTTCACTAGATTTTTTGCAGTTTTCAAAAAGTTAAAACAAGCTTTTTTAACTCCTTTGACGAAGTGCATAATATTTTTCCATAACTCAAGGATAGCTGAAGTTATTTTTTCACATTCTCTCTGATCCTCCCTGGATTTGTCTCTTCTCCTCCACTCAGAATAAAAATAGAAAAAGTCTCTAACACATTGGTCCCAAAGAGCTATTAATGACTATTTAAAATTAAAGTTAAAATCATTAGCTATTTCTATATCACTCAGCAAAATAGCAGACAACACATTTCAAGACAGGCAAACTCTTGAAAGAAATTTGAAAAACACCTTTTGTTTAATATAGTCGACAAATAAAGACTGTGAAGCAAAATAGTGAAACTACCCACTGGATTCTATACTCTCCTCACTCAGACTTATTTTATTCATTTTCTGGAACTACAAATAATAGCTACGTCTATCACTACCTATAAGGGTCATCTACTTCTTTCACTGAGATCCCCAAACACTTGCTTTCTTCTTCAACCCATCTTTCCAACAATTTTTACTAAAACGAACTTTTCCTGATGTTTATTCTGTGAAGGATCTTCATTCCCACCAGGGCTGACAGACTAAGAGATATTTAAAATACTATTTTTGCAAAATGCGTAAATGCCTAATATTGTGCATGGATAAAAGGGTATGCTGCTTGCCTGAAAGGCAGACTTATTTGATATGGTCCTGCAACGTGATCATATGCCCAAAAATTACACCTGGACTGGAAAAGTCTAACATAGATGAAATCACTCATTACATGTGTCTTAACACTTGTTCTGATTTCTACAGAAAACAATAGACAAAGCATTAATTGTGGATGGGTATTAGCAGGAGGTAGAAGAAGACCAGGTAAGTATGATGAGGACACTGATGTGAAGGAATGGGAGGAATGTGATATCTGCCATGGAATGCATTTATCACTATAAAATAAATATCATTGATTTTCCTTTATAGGACTGTAACTACAAAGCATTTTGTTTTCCCAGATAAATAACTCCAATGAGAAGCAATTATGGTTCAATCAAAAAAAAATTCATTTGGTATAATGCTTACCAGCTGTGAAGCTTAGAACACTCTCTCTGCAAGGATAAGAATGAAAATGCCAGAGGTTTTTCATTCTAACAAATATGCTAATTTTCACCTTTGTAATATTTGCATACTATTCATTACTTAAGGATTTTTTTCAGGTTTTTTTCAGCAAAATGAGACATAGACTACAGATTCTAGCACAATTTGAGGGGGACCATACATCTCTCCATTTTCAAGAAACGTTTGTCTATTCAAACCACACATTCAATTATTGTTTGTTTTTCTGGAAAGTGATGAAATTACACTATATAATCACACACTATACCATACTATACCATACTACACTGGTGATAATCCCCATGAAAAAATTATGGACCCATCTGATTAGAAGGTTCTTGATGTCTATAGGAGTCAGGTGTAATTGTAAGATATCAGTAAACTTAGAGCATGTATAATCTAGACTTTTCTTCCCCCTTCAATTTTATATTGCTGAGTATGTTCAAAGCAACTGGTAACGCCTCTACTTCCATGAATGAAACAACATTCATTCCTTACAAAGTTTTCTCCTAGAGATTGACTCCTGGTGAGAGACGGTAGAATACACAGAGCCAGAATGTAAGTACGTAAGAGAAATCACAACTAAACAACTCAGATGGATATTTTCTTCTATGGACCTAAAAGTTTCTTGCATTTTTAGTCAAAATAATGTGTATATCTACTGATAATTTGCTTTGTCCTTTCTTTGTACACAGTTCTACAAAATTACTTTTTCAAGGGCTTTGGATCTTGAATACTTGAAAGGTAAAAAATTTTTGTGAGATTGATTAATGTCATGTTCTGAAAACAGGGCCCCATGACACCTCAAATAGGATATTTTCCATTACTACAGTATAACTGTACTGCTCTTCCTGTCTCCTTTCTCCCACACCGACTTTTCTCTTTCTTCAACATCAGATCTTGCAATGACATGGGGGCAACAAAAGAGATGTAAAGGAAAATTAATAGAAAAGTTCTCAGGTGCATGCACATTTTTTCATGTGTATATGCCTCATTTAATTTAAAAGTATTTTTACTTTTTAAATATAATAAAGAATAATAAATATAATTAAGAAGTACAAGAAAAACTACCAACAAATTTACCACAGGAAACAAATCACTTTCTTTCAAAATACAAAAGGTCTAATTGCCTGATGAGTTAATTACCAAAATCAAACCTAAAAAAGTTCATAAGGTTCTAAAGAATAGACTGGAGTTTTCTATTTATGTTTTATGCACCAGTGAAAGATATTAGAATGACAACCACAGATTTTAACTCCCTCATTTTTGGAAGAAAAATGGAAGAGCATTATTTCCCATATATTAAATAATTTCTCTTGGCTGGTCAGGACTATCAACTTCTTTCATACACTGTAAGACTTCATACCACTATTAGACTGTAACAGAATGTAGCTATTATTGATCTGAAATTAATATGAAGTACTATTCTGTATGTAGTGTATTCTCAATAACTAAAACAGACACTATACCACACACTTTAAAGATGTCCACAGAATTTGTTCATTTCTTTCTAGTCATCAAAGATATTTGTTTCTAAGCTATCAATGCATAGAAAATGAAAGCTGCTGAAAACAATACTAAATTATAATACAGAATTTCAAAGGATGCTCCTGCAGGGAGCTTTGCCAGTTTTAGATCTGGGTTATAACACCAAGCCTTATTCTTTACCCTACGGTAATTACACTGAATGAGGAGGAGATAGTCCTGATTTTTGCTACGTAAGTAGGATCAGAACAGGTCCCATTTCCCAGGGGATTTCATACATTTAAATGAGTGTTATGTCGATACATGCCTCAGGGGGAGACTGAGTAGAGCTGACGTAAATACACCTGCTTTTTTATCTGCTTTCTCAACAAAGAATGAAAATCTAGGGCAGAGGATATGAAGGATACAAATGGAACACTAAACATAAGGAAAGCAAATTGAATGGCATCATATTTCCTAATTGCCAGACTTGATCTTAATCCATTTCAGACTGTTCTTAGTTGAGAGATACAACCCAAGACTTACTTGTCAATCATAACATACACTAGCTTTGGAGGTTTTTTTACTTCCTTAACTTAAACTAAATGAAAAGAACAGGCCCACAATGTCTTGCTGCAGATCCTTTACAGACTGAATTGAGAAAACAGGTTTAAGTTGTCTTGACTTTGACAGTGCTATTAAGATATGTTTCTTCCTGTGCTTGCTAACTATTTGACTGTTTGATGTGTTTTGAAATTGGTGTATTTAAAATCAGAAAATAGATATATATCTGTATGCTTCACACATTATCCCACTTGTTACAAGCATACTTCTGAAAGACTTAGGGAAACCCATCTAGAAAATATTCTCATTAACAAAAAAAAAAAAAAGGCAAAAAGCCCAAAACCCCTCAGCACTGGAAGCAGATTTTTTTTTTTCTCTAAAAAGCAATACTTAAACTTAGTATTACTGTCTTTTTCATGTTGTAGTTGAAGAAATTTAACGATACATCAGCCTTCCCTAGAGGTAGCAAAAGGAAGACTTTTTAAAAAATTTATGGTAATAAATTAGTACCTTTTAACTGTGTAACAGACATAGAATTACTTAACAGACTAAGCCATTATGAAATCTAATATACCTGGAAGCAGTTTCCACAAAACATGCTTGGGGTTCTGCATTAATATATATTCCGCATTTAGAAGAAATGAACATAGTTTTCCTTAGTTAAACAGTAATATTTTGTAGAATAGATTCAGAAAGATTTGTGGATATTTATAAATTAAATTTCACTCAAAAATAAGAATCAGATTTGCATACAAGCATATGACATAAAGGGATAAATATTCGATTCCATTGACAGTGATCTAAACTTCTAATACAAATACCTTTTTCTACTTGTAAAACGACTTCTGAAAACTATCTACATGCTACATGCTCCTCAAAAATCTACCTTGAGAAAATCAGAAATGTTTTCCTCATTGGCACTTTGAATATATTTTAAATATATAGATCTAAATAATGTATTTATTTCTCTGCAACAAGCAGTCACTAGGTAGATTAATTTGTTAGGTAAATGTGCTGAGATAAATATTTAAGGTCCAGAATTACATTACCACTGGAGAATGTGGTTTTAGTTCTCGGCTCCTTAATCTAATAAGTGCCAATTTACTCCATTAGCACTCACCTACAAAGGTAAGCAGAATCACCAGCAAAAGGATAAGGGCACAGATGCAAGGAATCAGTATTAGGAGCAAAAGTCGAAGGAACTTGGCTGAAGCTAGTTTCCGAGAGCAACCATCCCCCATGTTATCCTCATCTGTTTCTAACACCTGAAAAACAAAAAAACAATTTTATCATGATGGTGTCAATTAGTAACTCCTATGTTTTCAATAGCAGACCTCCCTTCCTATTATACACAGGACAGATACATGATTTAAAGATATGGCTTATAGATTCTTAATGACAAGTTGCACGTAAACTTTCTTTCTAGCAGACAGCCTAGTGTAATCCATATAATTTAGTTAACTTTATCCAATATCCACAGACCTACAGCTTCACTGAAATTTCTAAGCATTTCTGATGAAACGGAAGTTGGATAGGCATTTCATTTGATACAAATGGAAAATACATAATAAATTTATTTAAGCAATAAAGTTAAATACTGTTTAATTTACAATTAAAAATAATCTATTACTAATTATTCAAGAGCTCCAGGTTCTTAAGTTTCTTTATTACTGAATTAAGGAACTATTATAATCTTTGTTTTAAGTGAGAACAGAAGTGTTAAGGACCATTCCCCTTATTATGCACAATAATGTTAATTTTTTTAAGTACTTTACAAAATTATAACTTATCACAGTATTCTGTAGAGTTTGCAGCTCATATTTTCTGTTCTATGAATGCAACAATAAAGACTAAAGAAAAATTATTTTCTGAATTCAATTGATTTGCGCAAAGTACTAAAATTCAAACCCTTGCAAAAGCCTAAACATGTATTTTATATTTTTTTTAAAATCTAACTTCATTGAGACTATGATGTCATATACTGGAGAAATGTCATACTTTTTAAACAGAAACAAAAATAACATTCCAATTTAATATTTAATAACAAGATTGAAGCTGTTATGAGGTCAACACATTTTTATTTGAAATTGACAAAAAATAAAATTTTCCCTGTGATGAAGTGAAATTAGATGATAGGATTATTAATTCCAGACAATGCCTTCCCAAAGGATGACTAATAGTTTATCCTCTTTGTCAGGAAGATCAATCACATCAAAGTTGGTGGTGACAGGAACGAAGTGTAAATGCATCCATTACCCTGACAGCCTCTCCCCAAAGAACCTCCAGTAACTGAGGCCTACAACATACATAGTATTAGTCTTGTAAAAGCCAGTCTCTGTGTGTTGTCTGGCTCTGCTGTGTGTGCCTTTCTGTAAAGAGCAGGTTGTCAGACTGACTGGCACAAATGGAAGTTGAACTATTTCTTAAGGAATTGCTGTTGAGTTCAACTCCCCCTTTGGCCTGAAGCAGTTAAAAATTAGATCTACAATTTAGCAGAATATCATAACCACATGAAGATAGACTCCTCATGAATCAGAGCACGTTATCCCTTGAAATCATGATATTCTGTAAGGAAGAGCCCATTTCTGCTGGACCAGACAACAAGGAGCAAGACCATCATTAATCAGCCCAGTGATTAGGGTACATGGGAGCTGGTTCTTAGTTTCTTCAAGACAAATATAAGATCCAGCTTATTTCCCTAAAGGAACGACTCCAACCAAGATGCACTTGTTGCAAATCCCAAGCATAAGTGCCCAACTCTATCCAGTGTAATACCAGGTAAATTCTGACCCATGACTCCACAAAGAGTTTGTCTTGGGAGCAAAAACCTTATCAATAAATAAGAAGATTATATCCATCATTACTTTTAGACTCTTTTTGTAAGGAAGGGGTGATGTTGAATATTTTGGAGGTTCAAGAGATTTTAATAACCTCAAGCACAAGCATATAACTGAGAGCAGTTTTACCACCCCTGTTGTACAGATGCCTCAGAGTTAACCTAGGAGAAACATTAAATGTGTGCCAAATAAACAGTGAGCTTCTTCTGTTTATGTGAGAAATGTTTTCTAAAGTCTACTAGCATTGTGAATACTACTTATTTTACACAAATGTTCAATTGTAAAAGAGAATATCGAATGTTTTCTATCTTGTCAGCTCCTAGAAGCAGTAATAAATCCCAATCTTTGCATAGACAACTTACTGCCCCAGATTTCAAAATGGACTGTTGTATCCAAATTTGCTCTCAGTGACTGCTCGAGAAAAGAATGTTGCATTGTGATAGGCATTTTTCTCTAAACACCACGAATTGTTAGTACCGTAAAACAGCACAGTAAATATTTATAGGCAACTAAACAGCATGTTGTATTTTTCCCTTCTACAGGAAAAGACCTCAAGAAAAACACTATACCTATTTAAAATCATCACTGGCAGCTGGGCAAGCATAAGCTTAGTTTTTCCAGTTTTGCAATGTTGCCAATTTTCTATCACTTGAACAGCTACATTATTTTTTTCCAGCAATTTCTGTGATCAATATGAAAATAAAACTAGAGATGGTGCTACTGGTTCTTACACCTTCAATGGAGTTTAATAAACATAAATGCATTAATTATACTTTTAATATTGATATATACTTTTTATATATTCCCTGATAGTGTTTCTTTTTTCTCTTGCCACCAATACACAAATATATGCACCAGTTTAAAGTGCTCTAGAATGACAATGGTATCTGCACAAACTTCAGACATGCTCATTAGTTCTAATAAACAATGGAATAGACGCACAAATAACGGACTAAAGGCACAAATAATGGAATCTTCAGAAAAAAATGGGCCTGTAGAAGGAAACAGGAGTGCAACATGCTTATTCCCTTGGCTCACTTCAAGCTTCTACGTTAGTGGTCAAGATAAGAAACCAGTCTCCCTCAGCTCACTCTGTAGTTTCTCTGATTCATTCTCCAAGACTGTAAGACTGAGGTGCTGGGTAGATACACATTTATCTCCCTCTCCAAGAGAAGGACAAGAAGACTTAGAAGCAGAAACCTTGTGGGTCTGCTGAAAGAAATCAATCCTAAATGCTGGAGATTGTAGCACAAAATACATTTAGCACAGCACTGGACCAAAACATACTCTCCATACTTGAAGAATACTGGTTCAAGTTCTCTTTCTACCACTGTTGTTAGAAAACTTGATTTAAGAAGTATTTTTCTGAATTTAATATTGTGTATATTGTAGTTAGGAAATGTCAGCATTTCATTTTTAAGACAATAGGTCATTTGCTTTTAATACAATCATATTTTGTATTAAACAAGAATATAGTCAGAAGAGAAAATGCTTAAAAACATTAGATAATTTCTTTTTACAGCTAAAAAGTTCTGTCCCTAATGAAATTACAATAACCATTCCTTAACTGAGTGCCATTCTTTTAATAAAGGCTGCAATAAAGGGAATAGACCATAAAGTAACACCAAGATAATTTCAATGCAGATTTTTAAAAAATCCTAGGCTTATCTAGGACTGCTGGATAAGACTGCTCACAGTTTATTTTCTGAGATCACAGAGGCAGAAAAAAATAAGAGATGGAAAAAAAAGTGTGTAGTCCCATCTGACTACAAAAATACAAAAAATTCATTGGACCAAAATTCACAGCTTATTTTCTGCAAGACATGGGGAGAATTTGATCTCATGGCTGTCATTTCAATAATATGCCTGTCATATTAAAGCAGAGAAATGACAGATTACATTAAGATTTGTGGGTAAAAAGCCTGTGGTAGCATGCAGTTTTCCTTTTAGACACATAAAGTACCTAAGTTACTAGTCTATAAAACTGCCTGAATCATGACATAAATATCTCCTGCTGTTGTCAACAAAAACCTAACAGATGTTCTCCCAATAAAGAAATATCATTAGGGCTAACTGCCTACTGTCAGTATCTTCTGTGCATGATGGACCTATATGCAGAAATGTGGAAGACAACTGTTGTATCAGAAGCATTAAAATATCTCGAGCAAGCCATACCAAAGTACTACATAGTGCTTTTACCAGAAAAAAGGCAAGTACTACCAGAAAGAATGTCATTAGGGGGCAGTAAACAGGTGGCTTTATAGAAGTCCTCATAATGTCACTGAGGAATCTGCTGCCCAGCCAAGTAATAGTTCATGTATGGAAAATATGTTAGATTATGAAAACGATCTTCAGTTCTTTCCTTATCTTTGATATTGTTCCCTTTCTAGTATTGAAGCAGTACTCAGTTGTCAGCTCTCATGATACCGGTCTTAAAGCTCTAGTACTGGATTCACATGACCATACCAGCCATTACAGCTTTCCCTTCTCCATTGAGGTGGCTGACACTTCTTATGGCTACAGAGTAAAAACAGAGTGTGTGAAGTGTCAGTGTTTAAGCACAAAAAAGCATATATATATATATATATATGTATATAAATTTAACCATACTCATTTTTACAGCTTTTTTGATGGTTTCTTAACGTTCAAATGCCTGGCAATGAGTAAAAGAAGTTGCAAATGGTCTACATTTTTTATCAGTTCTGTCCTGTTCACGTGAATATTATGAGTCAGCAATGCACCTCTATTTGACTACTTTATAGTCAAAAAAATATAACATCCTACTTTAACAGTCACTGTAATAAGTAGAAAGTGTAAGATAAATCCTTCAAATGTACAAAGTCATATGCTAAAAACACAAACAGGGAAAAAGTTGCATAATCTTTCATTTTCAGTGCTACAGGAATCAGAGGGCCAAACTGAAATGGACCTAAAGAATGAATTTTAAGACAGCAAAAGCAATTGGATACTAAGCAGCTTTTGTCTGTAAATACAAATAGTACTCAAATTCTAGTGTACACAGATTTAAGAACAGAAGTGTCATAGTTATTCTTAAAGTAAATAGTGCCATTCAGAGGAAGAAAAACTTTTCATGCAGCAAAGAACAAAACCAAAACAAAATCTTCACACACAGTAAGGCAGAAAACTAAAACAACCCAAACAACCCTCTTCATACAGCAAGGCAGCCAATATAAGAAGTATGTTATCATGTGAATTGTTATCTGCACAATAAAATGCACTACTTTTCCTGATTGTCCAAGTAATTTCTTGTAATTTTTCCCAGGAAATGTCATAACCTCAGACAAATTACAAATTGCTGACGTAATTCATTCAAAGTTAATTTTGACAATCAGACATCCTTTCCCTTTCATGAAATTAACCAATCTGAAATACACACTTATCCCAATAAGGGAGATGTCATATAAAGCTGGGCACATCATTCCAGAAGAAACATTAGGCTGGTGCTAGATGCCTTGTCCAACCAGATTCCTTTGCTGAAGCAGAAACAGGGAAGACATTTAAACTTCCTGACATACATTTTCACTTCAAGTAACAAAAATGTAACTGTGTGCTGTTTCATCTCTGTTAAAGAAGATGCAGTGTGTAAACTGAGGTGATTTTTTTTGCCTTTCAGACTACCATAGGGACTGATCATACCACTGGTCACTTCCGCTCAGGTGACCTGTCAAGCTGTTATTAATCCAGTTTGAGACACAGTGCTGTAAAAATGCAAACCAGGCATCACCAGGAGTCACCAATTCAGACTAATGAATACTGATGTGGTATTCTTCATTTCTGTTGCACAAATTTGGGATTCTTGACTCCTGACAATTTCAGCAGTTTGGTGAGCCATGGAGACAACTCTGAAACTGAGAAATTGTGGAGATAGCCAGGAGAAGCTCAGAAAAAAACAAAGTAACATTCAGGTATGTCTCACCCAGCTCTGTGACAACAGTGTTTATGGAAGGCATTCATTTTAAGAACTAGACTATGGTTAGCATTATCTTACATTTCTCAATGCCAGAACATGAACATCCATTCAGCCCACTTTAGCAGGCAGTGGGAAAGTATTTTGAGGAAAATAATCTTTAATTAATGCAGAATTTAGGCTTTAGGGTTTATTAGTTTTCTTTCAATTGCTAAGGCTTGCAAAAACTACTCATACAAGTTTCCATAGTGCCATTCTGTTTTCTGAACACACCCAGACACTACTCTAATGCTTTCCTGACTACCCAGATATTCATTGCATTGAGGTTTGCTAAGCACGTTGACAGTGGTGGCAAGCCTCTGGCTACACATTGCTGAGAACTACAACCCAGCAGGCAGGGAGTAACACAGTACTCACTTCAGGTTCCTGTTTTGCTGGGAATTCAATGAACAGATGTCTGGAGAAGAGCCATTAGCACTGGAAAGCAAAATTGAAAACTATAAAAAAACCTTAAAAAAAATCCTAGTAGCCTAATTTGTGGCAATAAAAAGAAAAAACCACCAAATATTCTGAGGGGGTGGAGGCATACAGTCACAGGAAAACCTCCTTTTAAAAGCAGCTTTCAAGCTTGGAAAACTAGAAGGAACAAAAAGAAATCCTGCCTGTCCTGTAGCTCCCATTCAGTGTACCAATCACCCACCCCATGTGTAGAAATCCCATCAGAATCCCCATCCCACACAAGGCAATTAGACCTCATAATTGGACATACCTTTTTTTCCCATTAACGCCTGATTGGTAGACTTAGTCTTCTGAACTTGAAGGTGACCACTACATCATGTACGTGCCATGTGTATTGCTCATTATACAACTGTGCAACCTATTTAAAATCAAAAGTTTTCAATTACATGAATTGGATGCTAAACTAGAATACAAGCTAAAAAATGGAAGAATCTTCTTAGAAACATTTGTCTCCTTCTCTTTCAAGCATTTCTTATTCATTTTTCAATAAATGTGTAATTATTCTTACACTACAAACACCTGCTAAGAAAAACTTAAAATTGTTATTTGAATGCATAACATTAACTTTACTGGCTCTTTTCTGAATTGTGAATAAAAGGATACTAATCCTTGGACCAAGGATAAGACCAGCAGTAATATTAATCAAAGGAAAGAACATGATGCAGTATCAAAGCAAAGTTTTATCTGTTCAACATAGCTGGATTTTCATTTGACTTCCTCCCAAAGATGAAAATGGACTTACGCAATGTCTCAAAGGTCAATAACCTACTACCTATGAAATTTAGAGGTGACTCATTTTTCAACAAGATATCATTTTGTTCAGAAACATGTCATCTTTGAACATTTTGCTTCAGTAGAAGAAAATACAGAAAGAGGAGGATATTTTTTGAAACTACCAGGACATCTTGACAGAAATAACTGGCATGGTGACTAGAGATTAAACCTATTCATTATTGTTGAAAATATGAAAAAAGGAGCTGATACAGAAAACTCAAGATTAAGGGGGTTAACAAGGCACTTACATTGGTGTACATGCTGGACTATGACTTTGTTATATTACTAAAGTTTTATGGATCACGTAAGGATTTATGGGATAAAAACTTGTAAGTTACTGAAACAATAACAATCTGGTGAATTATTTTGTCAAAGAAGAAAAATCCTACTGTATTTATGGCTAGGAATATTCAATTTGTCATCTCTAGAACAGATGCCAGGTTTCCTTCCATTTACATTTTCACTGGAAATCTCCAAGAGTCACAGAATACTCCTATCAGTGATGAGAAAAAAGCAAATGGAAGCCATCTGGGTTCTTAGCCCTTCCAGACCACCATCAACACCATTTCATATCTCTGATTTTATAGGGAAAAAGAATTGTTAACAACTTTTAAACACATTCAGTCCTCATTTCAGATTTCCTTTCCATCCCTGTCTACATGCACTACAAATTATTTAAACTCATTCCCTTAAAACGGCTGATCAGGGACAAACAAAAGTTTAAAGAAGGCACTTATTAGTTAATTCTTTTGTTACACAGTTGCTACAAATGAAAAAAACGAAGTGAGAGAAAATGAATAAATTTTTAAAAAAATAGAAAAAAGATAGCTACTTACTCTACAGTTCCTGAAATTCTTTCACATGTATTATCTATTTGGACAATATTTGCAGATGCAGAAAATTAGTATCTTTCAAACAATAAACTGTCCCCCAATACTATGTCCTGGCAAAAATGCATAAGCTGTTAAGACAAGGTGGCCTCAGCTATCTGTGTTTCTTCCTTGAAATGCGAAAATGCAGGAAACGGGGGGAAGGCTGAGAACTGTAGCATGTGCTGCTTCTATAATCTCCAGATCCCACCAGTTTTAGGACAACTTTAACGCAGGCAAAATAATCCACCCAGCAATAGATTTGACATGAGAATCAGGAGCAATAGAAGAAATTTCCGTGTCATACCACTTGCCCATGGAAGTCCAGGGCAGGCACAACTGTGTTTTACAGTTATATGCTGTATTATTACATTAATGCAGAGCTGCCGGTCTGAGAGACATGGGATAAAAAACTCCTTAGTGCCACCAGTGGTTTTGTTCCCAAGAGAATGACCTGACTACTTTCTGAAATCTAATGAGATGAACAATGCAAGAAGCACTTAACTAATTTCTTACTGCTTCATTCAGAGGCAGTAAGGGGGAAAAATGAAAGTCTCTTTCCTTAGGAAGTGCTTCCCAAGTCTATGACATTCTCAAGTAACTCACAGTAATACTGGAGTGACAGGATAGGCTATTTTGAAACTAGTTCTTTGAGGTGAGAAACAGTAATAGGAATTGCTCTTGGCAATTACTACTACTGCTAAATCATTGTTAAGTCAGATCTCTCTGGCATCAAACAGATCAGTCATGGAAGATTCTAGCACATTAGTATTTAAAACACTAGGTTCTGTATACAGCAGAACTGACTGTTACAGGTTTTAGAAAGAGAAGAAGGGAAAGACAGACTCTGACAAGTCTGGGACCAGCTGGTCCCAAAGCACAAGCACCATCCACTGAGATCACACTGGGATCTGTCTGAACTACAACACAAACTGAAGTAGATGCAATCTGGTGGGGCCCCAAAAAAGGAAACTCTACGTTCATTTCCTTTCCCTTAAGGAAGGTGAAGATGAATTAAATGTTCAATATAGAAAACGTACCTTTTGCAAGAAAAATTGAGCCTGGGAATTCAGGAAGTGCAGTAACTTACTGGAGCACCTGCAACGATGCAACTTGACAGTGTTTTTTCCCCCAGATTTACAGGAGCTGTCCCCCAGGGTCAGGGCTTGAACCATCACAGCATAAACTTCACCATTCCAAAGGGCATCTGTCAGTATCTGATTTTCAGCCTCTTTTCACTTTCTACAGGGCAAGATGCTAAAAAACTACATTTTGCTGGCAACAACACTAATAAAAATAGAGTACTGTAAAGTGTTGTGACACCCAAAGAAGCAAATGTTGCAGGGTTTCCACTGATGAAACGTGGAAATAAGTGGATGATGAAAAGGAACTGAAGGATCACAGAATCTGCCAAGTTGGAAGGGACCCACAAGGATCATCAAGTCCAAATCCTGGCCCTGCACAGGACCATCCCCAAGAGTCACATCATGTGCCTCCTTGAACTCTGTTAGGCTTGGTGCAGTGCCTACTTCCCTGGGGAGCCTGTTCCGGTAACCGGCCACCTTCTGGGTGAAGAAACTCTTTCTAATATCCAACCTAAACCTCCCCTGACACTGGTCACCATGGAGAACAGATCAATACCTGTGCCTCCTCTTCCTTTTACAAGGATGTTGAAGACCACAATGAGGTCTCCCCTCATCTCCTCTCCTCCAGGCTGAACAGACCAAGTGACCTCAACCACATGGCTTCCCCTCAAGGCCCTTCACCATCTTCACTGCTCTCCTTTGGACACTCTCAAGAGCTTAATACGTTCTTATACTGTGGTGTCCAAAATTACACACAATATTCAGTTCACGCCTTCATGATTTGGGAATAGGGGAAGTGGGGAAGCGGGATAGGGTGCTCCACGGCAGAGTAAATATTCCCAAAAGGATTGCAGCCCATGGAGGAGCCACGCCAAAGCAGAGGATGAATGAGAAGAAAGGAGCAGCAGATAAGAACTACAGTCCTTCCCTGCATTGCTCACTGCCTCACTGAAGGGACTGAGTGCCACCTGTAGTGAAAACGAGGAGAGGAGTCTGGAGTGAAGCTTAGCCTGGTGGAAGGAGAGGTGTTTTCCTGAAGTGTCTAATGCTTGCTTCTTCTTTTATTGTTGTTTTACAATACCTGAATCAGTAATTAAATATTAATCTGTAATAAATTAATTAACTCCATCAGAGTCTGTTTTGTCCATGATGGTAATTAGGAAGCAATCTCCCAGCCTTTATCTTGACCCATGATCTTCTCATTCTCATTCTTGTTTTCTCCCCCATCCACGGGATGGATGAGGGGTGAAAGAGCAGATGTGCAGTGCTGAGGCCATCCCACCACCACCCCCAGGGTGGGATGTGCTCCAGCAGGCACCAAGGGCCAAGAACTGTGACATGGATGCACCTGAAGGAGAAGGAATAGCAGCAGACAGATAGCACTTTCTGTCTTTAACCTCCAGATATTCAGATTTCACAGGTAAAATAACCAGAAATAACAGCGTAATGCACATATTAATTGCAGGTATTGCTTTAAATTATAATGGCTTGTAATTTAAACAGCCAAGGAGACTCTATTCCTCCAGGGGAACAGCTGTCTGCACAAGGTAGGCAAGGATGGAATCTAATTCAGACTTCAGAGATAGTGATATTCTCATCTCTTTTTGAAACGACAAGCTCTTGCTTGACAGTCGTCTCATTATTATTTTTACATTTAGGATATTAAACCATTATCCCCATTTCTTTCATGTTTGCTGATTAGAAAGACAAGCCGAAATTAAAAACGCTACCTGGAAGGGAACTGTATGTTCCACAGCAGAAACGAAACTTCCATCTGCCAGCGAGAAAAGCATTCTCACCACTGGGGCACAAAAGCGCACATGGATCTGGGAGCAGGGGGAAGCTCTCAGCGCTGGCGGGCACAGGGGGGCGGCGAGGGCACCGGGAGCCGCTGGGACCTGCCGGCGGGGCTCCCCGGCCGCTCTATTTT
This sequence comes from Pachyramphus minor, assembly GCA_013397135.1. Classification (NCBI taxonomy): domain Eukaryota; kingdom Metazoa; phylum Chordata; class Aves; order Passeriformes; family Tyrannidae; genus Pachyramphus; species Pachyramphus minor. The sequence continues at coordinate 71,689 of VYXB01008913.1, read as the reverse complement.
TACTGTGGCATGTTTTGCATTCAGACTTTCCAGTGCAGGCAGCCAGGGTCAGGGGACCCGCTCTGCCGGGGGAAGCTGACAGGTCAGCCCAGCCAGAGTTATTTATAGAGGGCGGGGGACTGAGGGAAGGGATGCGATCGGCATCGTATTCTTCTGCCGCAGGGTTGCGGACGGGGAGGGGTCCCCGCGAACAGAGCCGGGCAAGGCGGGTGTGTGCGGCGGGGAAGCCCCAGCGCTGCCCGCCCCTCACGGCCGGGGAGAGGGGCCGTGCTTGGACTCGGGGGCTGCCACGACAGCCGAGGAGGGGAACCACCAAGGCAAGGTGCAGGCACTCCTCCTTTCATTCCTTCCGCACGTTTTTCTTCATGCAACCTCTCGGGAAGTGAGGATCCACGTCACACACCTACTAACATCCCCAGTTAAAAATGCCAGCAAGTGGAGGGTGGTTTTTATGCCCTGCCACTCAGACTGAGGCTCACTATGGTTTTAGATGACACTGCACCCTCTCATGCAACAACAGGCCCTCTGTGGAGGGCCACTAGAACTGAAAATTCAGAGCCAATGAGAGTAGTCAAGCTGGATACTGTCTTCAGAGGCAGTTCTGTGCATGAAGACCTTTACAGGGAGGCTTTAAGCTTTCCTTGTCCTTCTGTGACAATCCATCACTTCACAAGGGGTTATCATCCACCCTTCTCTCCTGCAGTTGGAGAAACGTATGTACCCAGCCTGCCATTTATATAGCCCATTTCTTTTCTACAGGGAAAGAAACTGGATCAGGCTACAAACATGAGTATGTCAAACTGTAATCAGACTGTCCCTCTCAAGCCCTGCTGCTTACTTAGCTGCTTCATCCTGAAGGCATTTAAAAATCAGGAGGGGTCTGGCAGCCACATTTGGATGGGTCTAGGCTGCATATGCAAGTCTAAAACTGCTCTGCTGCAAGTGGCCCGACACCCGCCCCTGCCAAACCCTGGCTGGCATTCAGAAACAAGACATTCATCTGGCCTTGTAAGCACTTGCTGAGGATACCTGACACGCTGACAGGATTCAAACTCTTCCCACACAATGCAGCCATAGCCACTATCTTTTAAAACCTGACCAGATCAGGAGTGCCACTGCATGCATGTAACTGCGTAACAGCAAGTGCTGTTCAGCCTGCAAGTAGATACCGGGTATCCAGGGCCTCCTAGTCCAGGTGGGGGCAAAGCCACAGTTCCTGCCTCTTAAAGAAGTGTCTATAGTGCTTGTATCGTGCCTGCTGGACTGAAATGACCTCAGATTGCTGGGGCTCAGCATGGCAAAGACTCACAGAGCTCAAACAGCCACTGAAACACACCAATTGAAGCACTGTCTTCCTGCTTGTGTACAAAGAGTTTGTTCGGAGTTCAGTATTTGTTGGTTGGAGTAGCTGAGTAGTGGTGAGAGCAGGAGCCACTCCGTTTCTTTGCCTAATATAACTATTCCAACATTCCCTTGCCTGTTCCACCTTCTCTAGGAAGGGCTATTTTCCCCCAGACAAATGAGGTTTCTGTCTAGGTGCTTATCCACCTCAGTCTCTGCACTCACTCCTTGTTTGGCCATGCAAGTAATGGCAAGAAATTATGTCTCTGGCAATACATGGACTTAGTATAATGGCAGGACAGTATTAGTAATGTTACTCAAGGGATCTGAGTGCTAAGACCTAAATACATGTATCAGCTGAGCAGAAAAAAAGAAGGCAACACAAAAGCAATTCCTGCATTCAAGTAAGCCTACATTTTTAAATAATTATTGGCACTACTAACAGTCCTGGGTTTTGTTTGTATCTGCAGACATCATCTAATACATAACTAATAGTCAACCAATAATACAGATATATTAAATAGCCCTGTGTGCATTGCACATTTTATAGAACACCTCCAATCATGACACATTTTAAGCAGTACTTTTGATTCACTGGACACTCAAATTATCTACAGACTGTCGAGTGCCAGCAAAGACTTCTGGAGAAGAAGTGAAAGTTTTCTTCAGTATTTTATAGTTACAGCTCCAAAAGACTTAGCTAAACAGTATTTTGTCCTGATGGTCCCATGAGACACTAAGTGCACAAGCAGACTCCCCTAATCTGGGCAAGCAAGCTGGGCTGCCTGGCTCACCACCATGAGAGGCTTCTCAGGAAAATGAGTGCTGGTGGCTTCCTTGAAAATGCATGCCAAATGAGGTTTACATGCACGGTGAAAGGGCCGGGCTTCCCCACAAGCAGAATCTGGGAGGTACTCTGTCTGTTGGGATACTCCATAAACAGAGGATGGGAAAAAAGTCACAGACATTCGCTATCTAAAGGAGATTTGAACACTGTTTAGATTTCTCCGTTCACCTGGAGGAGCCTCCAGCTTCCCAAAGAACCTTGATGTCCAAGATGCTCTGGAGATGTCACCAGCTTTTACTGAGACACAGAGGCAGAATGGTTCTCTAATTCCCTGTATTACTACAATTGCTTGGATTATAACTGCTTGGATTATCTCAGTGACACACTAACTCATCACTGTCTATGTCACAACATTGAGAAGCTTATAACAGAGATCTCCAACTAGGGCATCCATTATAAAAACAAACTAAAAATTTAGTCCTGCTGAGTAGTCCATCTTAACACAGGGAGGATGTAAATGGCCATATGGAAAAATCCATATTCAAATCCAAAACTACCATATTCTTANATCTTAACACAGGGAGGATGTAAACGGCCATATGGAAAAATCCACTACCATATTCTTGCTGCTGAAAGCTAAAACTTCCCAAGAGACCTCGGGAACGCATTAAAAGCTCTAGATATTTGATTTCACTTAAGAGTTTCACCATCTCAGCTGGACTTCTAATAATTTAAAATAAAGGTTAATTAATCACCTGCCATGAAATGCGTCCAAAGATTCTGCATTTTAAATTAAATGGAGCAACGATACTACCAAAGTATACTGCCGTATTTACAAACTTGTGAAACCAGCTGCAGTGCCTTTTCGGTCGCCCACGATCTCTGTGACAGCACGGGAAGTTCCGACGCCCTCTCCGCAAGTGCCACGCATCAGCCTGAGCACTCCTGTGCTCCCCCTCGCCGGTCCTGGCCGGCGGCGGAAAGAGATGCCGGCCCTGCCGGCGAACGCTCTCGCTCGCTCGCCGTGGGGCTTCACACCGCAGCTGCCGCGGTGAGCGCTGCCCCTGGCCCCGCTCTCCACCTGCGGTCCCCGCCGTGCCTGCTCCTCTGGCCGCGCCACCCGCACCGGGGACACCGGGGAGAACCTGCCCTCCGGGTAGCGGAGGGACGGGCAGGCTGGTGGGACTAACCCTGCAGGTTCACATTACCACGTCAGCCGCCTCTCCCACAAGGGCACCCAAAGAAAGCTCCTTCGCCCCCTTATCCCTCCTCCAGGGACGTGCTGGGACACTGCCAACGCCCGCGCTATCCCTCTCGGACACTTCCAACTACACAGGTGTGCTGATTCTCCCTGCAAGGATTATCTGCTTCACGGGATGACCTCGCCCCATGGGTGGTTGCGGCCAGCGGTGTCATCGCGCCGGACAGCCGTGGAAGGGGACTAAAGGAGGGGAGGGTGTCCCTCCACCCGACCTCAGGCTGCACCGACACAAGGGTAAAGTCAACTCCCGCTGCTGCCGGGGAGCAACTACCGCGACAGGGTCACGGTGCATCGGCTCTCCGAGAGTGCGGTCGCTGATGGAGCTGCCATGACCGTCCCGCCAGAGGCTAAGTCCAAAGTTTGCTCCTGCAAATCCTGGCCGGACTTGTTGCCCTCGGGTTCGGCCACCTCCTCCGCGGTCCTTCCAGCGGCACAGCAATTAACAGGCACAGCAGCCCCCTTGATCATCCCCGCTGACTTGGTGAGAGAACTGGGGAGCGGGCTCCTCTCGGCTCTCCCTGAGAGGCTAAGAGCGAGCGGCTCACCTGCATCCGGCGCTCCTGAACGCGGCCCCGCACAGCCGCGCAAGTTTCGGCACTGGGGCGCTCGGGGACGGCCCCACCGCGGCAGGTTGGGCGCGGGCGGTGGCTGTCGCCGGCCGTCCCCCGGGCCGCGCCACCCGGGGCATGGCATCGTCCCTGCCTGCGAGCCACAGCTCCGCTCTCGCTACGACGGATTGCCGGGCTCGGGTAGCCCCTTCTCCTCTTGCCCGAGGAACCTGCCGCTCACCCCGCTGTGGCAGCGCAGGGTGTGCGCCGCCCACGGGGATTCCCCGCAGGACCGGCGGTGGCCGGGGGTGTCTCAGGAGCGCCCTGCATCCCCCCATAGCCCGGAGGTCGCCGAGCGGCGGAGCAGCCGCCCTCACAATGCCCCGGTCCCGTGGTCCCCAGGCGGCTCCACACACGGAGGGAAGCGCGCTCGGGCTCGCCTTACCCGGCTGCCGGAGAGGACCTGGCGGTAGTGCTCCTCCTCCGCAGGCAAGGCAGGGAACTGTTGAGTGGAGAGCATGCTCTGGCTGGTGCTGATCCCTCTCCACTTTGGTTGCTCCCCTCGCCCTTCTCTACCTCGGTCTCCGACAAGCGGCCTCTTCCCGCCTCCCGCACAGACACACTTGCGGGGCGGGGGGTTCCCGTATTTTGTCTTCTCGGCAGACTCTCCCTCCCCCCTCCTCCACCCAATAATAATAAACCTCCGCGAGAAAGAACCACATCCCCACCCCTTTTGCACACAAGGCTCTACCCCTTCGGGACGCGCTGAGACAGCCCACTTGCTAATTTCGCCCTAAAGCCGTCCCCCAGAGCCGGCGGATGAAGGGGGTACAGATTTTGTTCCCCCCTTCTCCGCCACCGATCAGGGACGTCTCGTCACGCAGCGTAGGGCTTCAGGGGGCAAGAGAAGCCTGGGCCAGGGCCGATGTGCGGGGCAAGAATCGCCGGAGCCCGTCCCTCGCAGCCCTTACACCTTGGTTCGCCGGGGCTCCGCCGGGCCGCCTGGATGAGCACTTGCGGCCGGAGTGATCCGAATCCAGCACAGCCCGTGGACCTACCGGCGCTCCCGGCCCGCCGTGTCGAAGCGCCGAGTTCAGAGCGCGGAAGGGCAAGAGTGAGTCAGTTCATTCATCAGCGGTTCCAGGGTGGATTCCCTGGGTGCTAGAGAACCTGCCTGCCTTCTGGCTGCGCTTCATTTTACGTTATGGTCATGTTTTCATTTTACCCCAGGGACGGAGAGTTTCGCTCGCACAGGGACTGCAACGCTTTATTCCCTAGCACAGAGGCTCACTTTTCCCAGCCCATCCTCAGCTCCAAAGAGAGCTGAAAGCGGCGCCGTTACAGCAGAAGCGGAGGGGAAGGGTCTCCGGCGGGAGAAGTCCCTCCCGGAGCCCACGACAGTTTTTTTCCAGTTCCTTCCCCGCCGGGAGGCTCCGGTCCCAGCCCCCTGGCGACAAGCCCGTCGTTCCCCGTCCCTCCTGTGCGAGGAAGCGCTGCGCAGGGGGACAGCAGCGACCGGGGGATACTACACCTGTCCTCGTGCAAGGACAGGTGGTCACCCGCCCCAGCGATCCGGAGCTGGAAGGTGGTTGGTTGGTTGGTGCAAATCTGTTGAAGCACAGCTCTCAGGCCAAGAGACAAATGCCACCTGAAGCTGCAAATTACAGAGCAAATGCTCCACCCCCATGAGACATCGGCTTTTAAGACTTGCATTTGATCTATCTATCCTCTCTTCCCTGTATCCAAAGATGCCAAGTCTGACTGAAGCCTCGGTCTGTGCACATAATGGAGCTCACAAGCACTATCCAAGAATGATAAAGTGAATGGGACAAAAGGCAAAACAAAAAATGGGACAAAAATCAACAGAAACCGGTGCTACCAGAACAGAAACAGTTCAGTACCCTTCCAAGAGTCACAAAAATGTCACTGGCACCGTGGCTGGGTTCTGAGATGGCATTTCTAAAGCAGAAAGGCTTCCAGTATTTTACTGTGCATGACTGAGTGCTTCTGAAATGGTATCATTCAAAATGTGAGCTAGAAAACAAACAAACAAAAAAGTTAACCACCACTTCTCCATCAGCATGGCTGCTATCTGTGTCACCACTCTTGGCTATCAGTGAGGGTGATACCCTTCATATATAGACTTTGTTTATATTTCTAAATTTATACATATAATATTCTATATGTTTATATAGATTATATTAATAAGCTAATAAATAAGGTAAACACTCAGCCTTTTTTCTCCCAGTTTCTTTTCCAGACGTCTGTATTTCCATACCTTATGACTTAGGCCCTGTTACTTTGAGAGCAAACTTCATGGTACAGAGAGAGCACTCTGTGCTTCTGGAGTGCCAATGTACTTAAGAGACTTTTGCTCATGGTAATTCAGTCCTGCGTTTTTTTACCCAACCAATCAAAGTCCCCTCTGGAGGAAAACAGTGGTTTTGGTTTTAAAACAATTGCACAAAAAATTAGGAAAAGCATAGAAAGAGAGAGAACAAGAGCACTTAGGCAAAATCTTCTAATTGCTTAATGTAAAACAACAAATATTTTGTGCTATAATGCTGACAAAAAGATGAATCAAACCATAATTTGTTACTCATTACAGTATTTTACAGAGATTAGGTAGCCCTAATAGCAAGCAGTCGAAAATTCTAATAAAAAATGAAAACTTAAATCCAAGAGGTGCAGCACATAGCTCAACTTGGCAAAGCCAGTTTGGCCTTGGCTGAAGGATGGCTTCTCTTCAGCTAGAGAACTGTGAATTCCAAACCCCAAGCCAGTCTTGACTCGTAATCTCATACTAATTTCCTCTAGCAGGACAGCCACTGAAATTGCAGTTTCACAACAAGGTTCAGCCGCAATGTACTGCACACAGAGAAAGCCTAAGACGAGTTCTAGTTTTCTTGGCAATTTTATCATTTAAATCACTGCATGAGCAACAATTATTTAGCCTAAGTAATACTTGGTTGAACTGAGCCACAGTTCCCTCAGAGTACGACTTACTGCTACACAGCTGTCGTTTCACCCACCTTATGACTGAGTTTGATACATCACAGAGCTCATATTCATACACTATCCATACCAGAAACTTGTTTTCCAGTGCCATGGCATATAAACATTTTAACACAGTGTTCAAAGAGTTCATTAACATCTAACCATTAGTGGAAAGAAGCATACCTCATTATCTTATTATTAATTTGACTTCATTTGATTTTCTCTTATTTTTACCTTCCTTTCATAGTAAATACAAACCACTACAGGTTCTTCTTCATTTCCTAATTATTTAGAGCAACTGATTGATTCACTTAAATAAGGGCAGACATGAAAACAAATTTACATTCATGAAGCAAGAAAAAGAGAGCAACTTAAATGCCCAAAGATAGCAACTGGTAATGGGATGAAACCAAAGCAGAAGAGGGATTTCCAAATACATGACACCAAGGACACAGTCATACACGAACTGTCCACATAAGAATGCTCCACCCTAAAGCACACACCAGAGAGCAACTGCCACAGACATCAAGCTTCCACTGCCTGGCACAGGAACATCTTTCAGACCCAGCATCTCTGTGCTCTAACCCCACAACACACAAGCTCATCACTCAGAAAAGCTGGCACAGAGCACATATGTTTTGGAGCCTGAACTACTAAGATGACAAACTCAGAGTTCAGTGCTTTAAAGCCACAATCAAGCACAGATGTTTTCATGAACAAATTTTGGGGCTCTCCGCATAGTAACATTTCCTTCTCTAGTAGTTACCATCAGCACAAATGTCTAATAACCAGCCATATTTCTCCATATGAGGTAAAAAAAAATCAGCTACTCAGTCCATTCCCATTTGTTTCATCTTAATAAACTTCCCCAACCCATTTTGTCAGACCAGTAACATGAAGGAATATGATTACATAATTCCAGCATTAATTCAAGCAGTAAGAACTAATCCAGCCAGAGAACAGAACAAAAAGCATGTCTAAAACTTCCACCGCAGTGTGTCAGTCGGCAAGACCCTGGAGGTTTGCTGCTTCACTACACCAGTCCTTGAGAACAAACAGTTTTTCAAGTTGTTTTTGATATGTTTATTGTCTGACTTGGTTTTTACATTAAATTAATGCACACAATGGATTTGATATTGTTACAGGGAACAAACTTGCCCAAGGAGTTTCCAATCCCAAATATACTGACAAATTGTAAGCACCTTGGTTCAGGAGAAGGATAAATGCTCACTGGAATGCATCTGGAATCAGGAAAAGCCCCAGGTTTTTTTCATTTTACACATGGGTAAATATTCTCCATGTTAAATCATCATCAGGCTTCTATCACTGTAATTTCCCTTCAACAGCAGGTCAGATTATATAATTTGTTTCAATGTATACTTATCAATATGCTTTTTTTTGGTAAACTGTTAGCTTCCAAAATATTTCCTCATTACATTATGTAACAGTACACTACACATCAATTGCTAAAAAAACCCTATCTACCTTCAGTTCAGTTCTTTTCTAGAATTACCATCTTTCATTAATACAGGTGATTTTATCTGTACCTTTTACTTCAAAGGTTGTTGACAACATGCAGCTCCAACCAAAGAAAGGCAAAAAATTAACTGTAAAAATAATTTCAAGAAACATGTAGAAAACTAGTGATTTATTAAACTGCAGATTGCTTGAACCCCCACACTTTTTTTATGCCAAGAAATAAATATCTGGTTCAGCAGGCAAACCAACAGAACGCAAATGACTCAGCTGGTTGAATAAGATATACAGAATTATTTTGAATAAAATTTCAAAAATAGGTGTCTTGCATATGCAAGGTTCAGGAGAGTTACTAATCCTTTAGGAAAGGGACTATGCCCACTAACACACATTTGTATGAACAGAATGAATTTTTAAAGATTGCTGTGCTTTCTTATTATAATAAAGATGATCAATGAGAAGCCTTTTTCTCTTCAGCATTTCACACATTTCACACAAATACTACGCAGAAAAGAATACTAAGAACATAGAACAAGTGTAGTTCATTTTTATAGCTCTCTAGAGAGAGATATCTTCTCCTTGTTGTAGAGGCAAGGATAAACTTTCCATTGTACTTGTTTTAAAGTAAAAGGTAGTATTAAATAGAAAAAATTAGTTATAGTCATGTAAGATAAAAACCTATTTCCACAATGGTCTCATTCATGATGATCGGCATATTTCACCCAGAAAGGTATCTTTTTGTACTTTTGGACAACCCATCACATTTTACCTCAGCTGAACAGCAATCTCTCTTTTTTCCTTCTCAGTGAGAAAAGAGTTACTGGCATAAGCAGTCACACAATAGCATTTAAAGAAAATACATTTATATCTGGAATTATCTTCCAGGCATTAATATTATAGAAAAATATTAAAGTAACAATATGAAAAATTGTTTGTTTCTTATATGAGAAAATACGAAAATTCAATGGACATACAACTTTGCCTAGCATAATTTCAACTAATTCTACAACTTCAAATACTAATGGTCTGACACATAACTAATATGTATCTCTAAAAAGTCAATTAAAAAGCCTCATAAAGCACTATAAATCAGCATCAATGCATGCTAAATATTGTCAAGTTTTCCTCACCTCTCTCCTCATTCACCGAAAGTCCGTGAAAAAATTGAGAAGAAACTGATTTTCTCCCTGTTTTGTTGATCTATGCAATCAAAAGCTACTGACTTTTTGCAGCTTTTCTATTTCGTTTTCCTGCTGCTGAATCAGAATTACAATTGGGTATCTGCTCAAATTCATACTGGGTCCCTTTACAAGTGGGTCAAAATCAACCAAAAGAGCTTTCAAGCAAACTGCAGTCTTCTCTAGTAATTCACACAAATAGTCCCACTGCTTTTGCAGGATTTGTGATGAAATTAGATGCCTGAATTATAAGGCAACTAATGCCCTTTGGCTTTGTACCTCATTTTTTTCAGGAGCTTGTAATCACTTTGTAGCTACCTGTGATGCTCGAGTATCAGCATAAGATATCCAGCAGAGGTTTAAAAATTAATTTAGTTTTCTGATTCCCCCTGCTTGTGAATTTAACTTGCAGTCTCTCAGCTGAGACCACACAGCTTCGCTGATAATCCTCAAGCTACATAAAAACCTTTCCGTTCTACCCACCAACACGTATAATATTAAGCAAGGTATTCCAAACTGTCATTAAGAAAATATTTAAACATTTAAAAGTTTAGCTAGATAGTGTATATGTGACTAGCAAGCGCCATCCATGTGGCTGTAGAATGACATCTAATTGTATTATGACACTATTCAATTACATTTTTGCACACCTGTGCAAATTGCCAACTGTAACATTTATCTATACAAATAGTCAAATGATACTCTTAAGTTCAATTTTGAATTGTTTTTCTGCTGCTGGCATTTGGGGGTAGTGATAAGAAGGCACCTCTGTACCCTGAAACTACTTTACATTCATGTTCAGCTGATGTATCTGTCCACTAAATGAAGTTCTCAATTAGTTCGATCTTGAGGAAAGAAGAGTGGGGGTGGGGAAACAATGAAAAAGCAAACTTCACAGTCTGCAGTCTGTAAGGGGGCCACTGTATTGTTTGTGATATAGCTGAACTGAAAGAAAGTTCACATTTCCTTCCTCTGAACAAGGCCCCAGAATATTCAAGACTAAATGATCCAAAGTTCCCTGTTAGTTGTCATAATTAAAACTGACATGAAACACAGAAATTATTTTGTGATACAATATAAAGACTAGCATAAGAACACTAATCTTCAATAAACCACTAAATTGATTTTACAGGAAACATATATTCAATAAAGCATTTTATACTAAACTATTCTTAATATTATGGAGACTAGGAAAACTAATACTACTAACAGAAGAGATGTTAACAGATCTCAGTCAGACAAACTATCAGCACTTCCATGTAGACTAAAATCTACTATTACTTTCAGTGTCTGAGTTCAGTTTTGTGCTGTGTATGTAGTAACACAAAGGTGACATTTCTTCCCTCTTCTGCACTTTTCTTGGCAAATAGTAATCACACATAATCTATGCATATTAAGTTCTGTTATGCACAGACTCACATTCTAGGAATAATACCTATCTAAAGTCCAACTGAGGTATATTAAATATTGAGTTGTTTTCAGTCATTGTAGACCATGAGCCATGCAACCATCACAACAGCAACTCCAAACATTGGCAACATAATGAGGTTCTTGTATTTTTGCCACAATGATTGTTCAACTTCTACTTCATCTTTTCTTCTCTTATTCTTTCTTCGCCCTTTTAATCTGTTTTCGAAAGCTTCCAGTTCAGCCTAAATGAAGAGAACCACAAGTAGTTCACATTTGTGTCAGAATTAAAAACAAGGAAATGTGCAGATTTTAAATAACATTCAAAAAAAACTATTCAATAAAAGTACCTGTCAGCCAATGAAAGTTACACATCTCTTACAGATGAGAGAGTAGGACTATATCCCCGTTACAAAGCACTTCCCTATCAAGCATTAAACCATTGTTCAGTTTCCTATAAAATACATTGCCAGAAATGCAGCCAACTGAAGTTTTATATTCAATTTTCAACTCAGGTTGAGATTGTTATTTCCATGAAATACGCTAAAAATACATTATTTTTTCCTATTAAAAAACACACTTGTATTTAAGCTATTACAATAACATATATTGGAGCACAGGCTGAAATCTTCAAAGACCTTCTCCCATAATAAGGATGCACTCTCTACTAAAGATAAAAACATAAATAACTAAAAATCTATCATATTTCCCTCAATTCTTTATATTTGCATGCTTAGCTAAAATTTAGATTATAGCTATAATCTTAGAGACGCAGAAAAATATTCTATTTGGTGTTAAAACTTGACATTTAGTCACTCATATGACTGTAGGTGGTATACAGTGTTCTTCAATAGGAAGCACAGGCCCTTGGGCTCAAAAATGAAGCAAAGCAATTGCAAAACTAAGAAGAATGCTAGGCTTCCAACCCAGAATGGTAGTTTCAGGGTCTTGTCTGGAACAAACAATAGGATCCTCTGATCCCTGTTCCTCATTGCCCTCCACATTCTTTTAAAAGAGCACCAAGAGAATAGAGACAATACCAATTTTAGGGTACAAAGCTGTTGTAAAACTGGAACTAGGCAGCCTAGAAGAGTGAGGACTGGCATGAGACTCCAAAGAGAAGCCATCTAATTGCTAGGAAAATCAGAAAAGATGCTCTAAAGGAGATCCGACACAGACTAAAACAGAAAAGGTCCAATGATTACCTGGATTTTTTGAGCCGAGTTGTCAGCTACTAGAGAAAGCATTGGACAAGGTGCTAGGGAGCAGAGAGGCTAGATGAAGGAAAAAAGGATAAGCCGTGGGAGCAGCAGAGCACAGCAAGCCGGGACTGGCTGGGCAAAAGACACAAGACTGCGTTGAAGCAGAGGAAACATGGACAGTGAACAGACACAAAGCTGGGCCATGAGAGAAAATAAATCTACAAGACTACTACTGCAGTGCTGCCAGGAAGAGGGACTAAGACGGTACGGTAGGTGCATTAAAGAAACAAGAATAAGACTGTTTTGGGAAATGGGCAGAGTAGTAGTCCAGTAAATAACATTTTCTCTTGGAACTCAAGGTGATTGCCTGATATCTGGTCTTCCTTCACTGACAGCAAACATTTGTCAGTTTCACAAAGCAGCTCTTACTTCCCTTCCTGTGCCAGATATCACTGTTAGCAGGAGGAGACACATTTTGATGTCTATTCCTTTGTACCTAATAAAGGCAGAAATTGTTGGCTCTTCTCTGACGATATGGGAGAGAAGTTCAGACAAAGACACATAGCCTATTTGAAACAAGATTACTTTCAACTAGCTAATCCTTCTTTAGAAAAGTATTTTAATGAAACAGTTTTTCGAAATACAAAATCTGGAGGCAAGGGCAGAGTTCTTAAGGTTTTATAGATAACGTGACAGTATTTCACTTTACACAGACACTAAAAAAATTTGGGGCTTCTATATACTTGTGATCAGTGAGTTCTAAAAGCAGAGTGCTTTGTGAATTGCAGCAATCTGAATTAAAATACAGGGCTCGAACAATTATATAACAGGCACTGCATTGCTTTCCGAGTGAACTTTATAAAAACCTGGCTAAAAATAAATACATCATAAAAAACCAAAACACAGAATGAGACAGGATTCCTAGGCACAGAATACGAGAGAGAAGCCATCACTATCCTTGAAAAGCTACCTACGGATTTTATGTAACTGTCTTCATTCCCAACGTGTCACCTCAATGATCTCTGAAAAATAAAGTAACAGTTGTGCCCAGTCTTCAAACTACCTTAACTTTTCAAGCTAAACAAGCTTAGGATTTTTATTTAGAGTAAGAACCTAACTTCTTTGTATACAGACATATTAAAAGTAAAATGAAATGCATTTATTTAAACTGTATACCCAAACCAATATGAAGCCAGATAATGTCTAGTTTAGTGTTGCTCAGGCACTGGATTTTGCTCTTTCATGTGTTATTCTCTATATTCTTACTGTATTGAAAGGAGTAGCAGTCCCATGGGACAGTGCATCTACCTGAATGCAAATAACAATGACTATGCAGCCACAGTGTATATTCTGAAAGTGAGGATATATTTCTATTTACGAGACAGGCAAGAGTTACTTTCGTACCATCTAAAGATCTGTTAAAAATTTTCTTTCTACAAAACAAAAGGAAACAAAATCTTTCAAAACCTAGACTTCAGATTTGAGACCCTGACTTTCAGTATTGAAACAGCCCGAAACAAAATCTTTTATACTAGAGAGGGACATAGAGAGAGTTTGGTCTGAACTGTTGAATAATCAAAGCACTGATCTTTTTTCCACCTCTAGTAATTGCAAAAATCCTGGTCTCACAGGGTGCCTCTGAATTAGAAGCAGAGGAAAAGTTTGGCTGCTAGGGCCATGACGAGAAACCTAACCAAGTCATCTCTCTTCCACTAAGAGACAAATGATTCCATCTGTAAATGGCATTAGCAAAAGTTGCTACCAAATATAGCAAATACCAAAATATAAATGTGCACTTACCAGAGCACTAACTAGTTTGTATATAAAAGATTTAATAAAATATTACTCAAAATAGGTTTTAAGAAACTGTGACTAACAGATGAACAGACTCTATAAAAATGTGCTAATGAGATCAGGAAGGTGGTACAAGGTCCAAACTTTTGTCAGAAGGGAGTATACTCAGAATTACGCTCTTAATGTGACCCAACACACTACAATAGGAACATCCTCCAATTTGCATCACCAGACAGCAGATTATGAGATCAAATTGGAAAGGAACCAATGTTAGATAAAAAGGCTTCAGCAGTTGAGGTTAGTACGTGTGCAGTTCTAGAGCCTATCAGTTACTGTTGTCCTTTTTTTTTTTTTAAATTGGTTTTGTCCCTTTTCTCTTTTACTGTTGTTGTCCTAACATTTCCTAATGTGCTGTAGTAACTAGCCACTCTAATTAACCTTTTAATAGGCTTGATTATGTATAGTTGAAGTTTTCTATGATGCATCCATCACAAAACACATACAGAGGAACAGTTGCCATATATTGCGCAAGGGTACTGTTGGGCTGACACTGTGAGAAGAATGCAATGGTGCTGCAGAGAGAAACAATCACTGCTGCAGAACCCAGCCAAAATGATATTGCACAATATGCTGCTGGGGTGAATCTGCTACAGTGTCAGTGGAGCCTCATTACTGAGACTTTACTAGAGAGACTACAGTAAGTGATTTTGCAGCAGAAATCATTAGTAAATGGGTGGAATGCCTTCTGGAATGCATGGAAACATACTCGGTGCAAGACAAACAACTTTGAATTTCTAGTTCTAGAATTGTATGCATATTTTTTACATGTGAAAATGGCCATTAGCACACTTCAGTACTTAGCTTGCAGAACCATCAGTTACAGATTTCCTCTCCCTAACAATATGTCTCAGACAACTCTGTGCAAGCTATGCTTCCCGACCTATGTGCCAGAACTAACATTTCCAGGGTCAGCTTGGAGAAGAAGAATTAGATGAACTGTCTAGGAGTTATATGAGGGAATATGTGATCAACACTGTAGACAGCTGAGGTATGAATGTTGCATTAAAAATTGCAAGATGATCACAAAACAGTGCCCAGTCCCCTGGACAACTAGGTGCATAACTCCATGCTTTTCTTGTACGATGAGTAGACACGCTCCCCTTTGAAAAGCAAAAGTAGGCCTTGCTAGAGCATTGCTTGGTAAACATAACACTTTCATTAATTGCCTAGAGAATTATCGAAGTATGCATAACAGAAGAAACTGTCTATCCTAATGAGATGGGGAAAAACAGCATGAAAAGATTGGATCTGTGAGTAAGGCTCTCTTGCCCCCTTTCAAGCAGGGAGCAAGCCAGTGTTCTGTGATAAAAACAGAGTGACGTGCAGGCGAAAACACAAATGTAACCTAAATACATAAATGTTCTGACAATTGAGTAAAGGGGTCAGAAAGCACACACTGGACTTGGAATAAGATTTGGTGTCAAATGCCCACTCAGGCACAGGCACACATTCGTGAACTGGCTGGAAGGCCAGTTGCAGACTTCCAATGACAAACCTGACCCAGCCATCACCACCAACCAAGCTTACAGTGTTTGCCTGAAATATGATTAGTATCAACATCTCCTGGAAGCTGGCACAGAAGCTTTGTGGATTACAATGCCGACCACATACCCTCACCACCAACAGCAATTACAATAAATGCTCATTTCCTCCCCCCTCAGAGACCTTGAAAGACAAAGACTCATTTAGCTGTCCTTGCTCTTTCATGATGGGAGGGAGAAGGGGAGCTTCACCCAATATTTAAATCTTTGCAGAGGCTATTCAGCATTCTGTGGGTGTTTATGCAGTATAAAATGTTTGATTAAAATAAAGGGTACTCAGTATTTTAAAAATAAACATTTTGTATAAAAATATGAAAATTGTTCGGGAAAACCTGGTCTTTTAATCATTGTAAATAATTTACAGTGCACAGAGTACAGTAATGACTGACAGGAATGACTGTGCAAATGACATTACAAACTATACATCTTTAGTTGCATATAAATTAAATTTTCTACTAACAAGAACAAGGTGAGGAGGATGCGGGTGAGGAAGAAAAGAAGGTTGATACCTGTTGTCTTCGCTTCTCTTCTTCAATAGCAGCTTTGGCTTCTGCTTCTTTTATCTGTCCAGACATATAAAGTGTTAAGCAACTGTTGTAAATAGAAACTAAATCTATTTTCTTATGGAGTCATAATTATTTGTATAGAATGGTTCTCAGCAAAAGGATGCAATACCTCCATCATGTGAGCTCTTGACTAACTGAGATGACAAAATATTCTTGGAAAAAGCTGTATCATTTCACATTTGGAAAACATGGAACATATATTGGGTGCAAAAGGTTGTAAATCGAACTTCTGACTTAAGGTTTTATATTTGTTGGTTCAGCTTGCCAAGTTTAAGATAAGAGTTTGTTTACTATCAACTGGGAGAATTCCTGAAGACAGTAATTTTAAGTCTTCAGCAACTTTATCCTCAATTCAGTATACTTCACACATACAGATAATTCCTACATATGTATACAATTTACACACATGTGTTTTGAGTCAAGTACTCTAAATATTCCCTGACTACTGAGCAAAATGAAACCTCTATTTGTAAATAATACAACAAGTACTGGATAATGCATAACAAAACTTCTTTAAAGCACTTGGTGTAATACAACCCAAATGTAATTAAAAATGCTCCACCATCACAAAGTCATATGAAAAGAAGTCATGGGAGTTAGAATTAATAATTATATAGAAATGTTTTGCAGTGTTCAAGAAAGCAAATTAAATGCTAGAAAATATTATGAAAAAATGGTGCAGAAAAAACCATCACTATGTAAACACATCATGCTCTTGAATCTTAGCTCCTACATTCAGTTTTGGTCCAGCAATAACAGAAGAATGCGGAGTGGCTTCCATATAAAGAGATGCTTAACTAGGATTCATCAGGTGACTAACAGGGCACCAAATCCTGGATAGTGCAAAGATGCCAAATAGGGATAAAATATCAGTATTATTTTTCATAAAGTAAAGCATAAAATGAAATTACCAGGAGGTTGGCTTACAAGAGAGTGAAGTATTCTACTCCCACAGAGTATTTGGCTAAATCTAGAATTTCAGTGTACAGGACTTTTATAGATGCCAAAAGTTTATGTCAACTGAAAAACAACCAGGCATGCTAACAGCAGATAAAGCCAACAAAGTCCAAGAGACAAAAGGACAGCATCTCACTCTTAAATTCCCATAGTCAGAGATCACTAAGTAACAGTAGTAACAGAAAGAGTATATGAGAGAAGTTTGTGTCTGCTTTCTTTTATACATTTTTGGGCTTTTTTTTTGACCACTGAATCACTATCTCAGAAAAGTTAGATGTAAAAATCTATTAATAACTTGAAATGAAAAACTGTTTTGATCGTAGTAACTGGATGATCTGCATACTAACAATGACAATAATTTACTAAATATTGTTTGCATAGGTGGAATTTGTTACAAATAATTTGCAATTCAAGAACTTTTGATGACTCAGGAGAACACACACTAGCCCATGCTTTAGCACACTGTAGCTCAGTGTGCACTGAGGGGAGGGTTAATAGAATAATCCTATTTGCAGGTTTTCAGACAGATTTGTAAATTATTGAATCAGGTATTAAATAAAAGCATTATTGAGAATTTCATTAATCTAGGCACAATGGCAGAGTCTCTTTAGAAAAATGTGTAGAAGACCTTTTCAGCCATGCACATCTGAAATCTGAAAGTTTGGTGTGTAAAAAAGCTACACAATTATCCTGGTATTTCACTGCCATCTAATGGCAAAACTTCAGCTACAAAAGAAAAAGCAACCCACAAATGAGGGGAAAAAAGGCAACAAAAATGCTTCTTTTTACACTGGTGTGGTCATATTTGTAGAAGATACATAGATATAACAAACATAGGTAGACAGAACCTTAACCATTATAATCACAGTATAGAAAAAAATTTCTAGAACTATTTCTTTAATAAAATGTACAGTAAAAGACACAATTCCTATGAAGTACATACTCACTAAGTGCCAGACACAAAAATTTTTATGAAGAGTTAATGCACTTTGTTTTCAGAAATTCATGTTTGTTTTGCAATTGTGCAAACTAATTTATCTCTATAAATGTCTGGGGTTTTTAAAAGATTTTTCCAGTCTGGGCATGTTAAAAAGTAATAGACACAATAAACTACTTTCGTCAAGTGCATATAATAGGAGACCATTCTAGTATGTCATTTGCATAGTAAGTCAACACAGGTTACAAAAAGGTGCCTAGTAAGAATGTAAATAGAACTTTATTACTTCATATCAACCACCCCCCCAAAAAGTAAAACTACATTCCTCTGTAAGCAAGGTACACATAGCTAGCTTATGCCATACAGTCTGACTGTGGCACTGCTTATAGGAGAAACTTGTAGCCATTTGCTCATTGCATTAGACCATTCCTCCCTGTGGATTGTAACACCAGGGTGAGACACTGGCAGTAGTATCAGCCAAAGTAAAACTGCAGCTGACACTGCACCACACTGAGATGTGCTGCTGTGTTCCAGCTCTTGCAGTCTATTGTGAGTTCACCTTGCTTTAATGAACGGCTCTGTATCCTATGAACTTATCTTCACACTCTTACTGGAACTGTTTGCTATGACTGGAATTTTCTAAAGGCATATCCCAAGAGTTTTAGTCTTTGACCTGCTTGCAAAGTTGCAGGATTTAGTCTATGTGGTACTTGTTAGAACTTGTCAATCAATCATGAAAATCCAAGCAGAAGCATACAAAATTCAGCTTTACCCACTGAGTTTTTGGGTTGTACATTTATCAAATCTAGCACTTACCTGATAAAAACCAAGGAAGTTATGCACGAATTCTTTTTGCTTACATTTTTACAAAAGGCTTATTATAAGAACAAGGTTGATATTTTGTCCCTCTGTGTGACAGCATGCAGCAATTTCTTCCTAGCAGAACTAGGAAGAAGTCACATTTACAGCAGGCTAAAAAATATTCTGCAATTGCTGAAGAATCTCCGTTTTTCTGGTACAGGGTAACTAACACAGTGTGGCAGGATTACACTCTACACTGGACAAGCTGAGTGTTCAATAGATGCAAAACTTTCACTAAAGATTTAACACTGTCCTCTGAAGCAGCCTGACCCTAATCTTACAACACTAATCATCAGTCATGACTATTTTACTATCACTGAACATCACTTGTTCTCAGTGAAAGAGTTCTCAGTTCCAACAAATTAGAAAGAAAAAACCCAAAAAACAAAATACTGTTTAAAATAGTATTTTGTTGAGCTAATTAACACTGTTCATAAATGTGAGCCTGAAAAAATAGCTTTTCTGGAAGCACTGCAAAGAAATTACAGCTACAACGGATACATTACCTCAGATGCTTTCCGCTTCATTTCCTTGCATAATTCATCGCATTCCAGTGAAACTTGGCCTTCTTGTATCTTGCTGCACTGTATTTCCTGTTAAGAAAAATTTGTCTTTTATAATCATTTTACTATATAAAATTTTAGCTATAATGTTCACTTCTTTATGTCTCACTTGTTTGCCTGAGACAAAATAAGATAACCTTCTGACCTCTGGCAGCATGAGTTCCCATTCAGAGCCTTAGTCATTTTATATACATTCTCTTAACTGGCTCAGATTACAGGGCAAGGTCTGGTCATAGCATGGAAAAAATTAAGTAATTCTCACTCACACTTTCTCCCCTTCTCCTAATATTGAAGAAATTGAAAAAAAAAAAAATAAAAAGAGACTATCTGTAAGCAGAGACTGATCCATTTTAAGCACTTGTTCTGCATATGTCATCCTTTCCCTTGCTCAACTTCCCCATCTGGAAGACTGCAGGATACACAAGACGTATCTTGGAGAAGTCTTAAAACTCCAAGGAAATGCAACCTGTTTGGAACACTTGGAATTTAACTGGGTCCAGAAAAATAATTTAAGTGCCTTTTCATTAAGCCAGATTATGTTTTCTTTTCATCAAGTTATAATTATTTCTCAAGACTTCTCATCAATTTCTGTTGTTCCCCTCACAATAATATATAGCTATAGTAAACTTGTTTCATTACTTTGTTCTTATCTTTGTTAGAAACTAAGGGTGCTGATGGCTGTACTTGCTTTTAGATTTACAGGGAACCGTAAACTGATTACATCAATTCCCATTTCACAACATCTGTGCTAGTTCCAATTTATATAAACTTTCCCAGTATCACAAGAGAAATATAACTTGTTTTCCTCAAATCACTCCAGGTCATCTGACTGGTCTTCCCATGAAGCTACAAAAATTCAAATGTGCTTGAAGATAAAGCTCTGGTAAGTCAGGCAGCTATCATATGCTAGAATTAACAAGTTTTTATATTCTCCAGTGAATCTTCTGATATAGCAGCCTAGATCTTCAGCTGATATGAACTGTTACAGCTCTACTAGAGTAACTGGGCCTATTCTAATCTGCACCATCCCCAAAAGTCATCCATACAAGACTAGGAACATGTGAAAAATACATACATCCTTCTCAAATTGCAACTCAATTTACCTTTTTCAGTCTCTTACAGAGACATCGGAGTTTAACCTTCTGGCTGCAGCTCAGAGGACAGCTACCTGAATGACAAATCTCTTTACATCGGTGACCACAGGGCAACTACAAAGAACAAAACACACAAAATAAACTCCCACACCAATAAAATGTTTGCTGGTTATTTACTGTATTTCAGCTCCTGTAGAACAATTTCTTTTTTATTGGTACTGCTTGATTAAAAAACAATTTCTTCTTTCACATGTTTCCACAGTAATCTATACAACAATTACCCTAGCTATCTGTATGTTGGGGGAATACAAATAGATAACGTAAAAAACCCTGAAAACTGAAATTAAGTGTACTGTAATTACTTCCAGATTAGACAGAGTAATAAAAGAAAAAAGAAAGAATCAGAAGCAAAATCACGGCAAAAGAAATTCTGCATGCAAGAATCATCTGAACTATGCATAATTAAGATACAGGTCATAAATATTCTTATAATGCCCAAAATTTCACAAAATCCTAAATTTCTGCATTTGGCAGATTATCCCATTTCTGCCATCTGAGAGATAAAGACTTCCTTTACTGACAGTACAATTTTTAACACTTATAAAGAAAATATTATCATTCAATAACTGTATTAAGAACTGAGTTAATAATTTAAATATGCTGATTGATAAGAATGTAGCAGTGCTCCCAGCATTATATTAGATAAAATATATCAAGAAAGTAAGCAAATTTTTTTCACTGTTAAGGACTTGACTGAAAATATCCCTTGCTCATACACATGCCCATAAGAAATCTTCATAATAACAATTTTTCATTTTCAATTACATATCCCAATACTGTTTATAATTGAAGATGGAACCTCACAGAAGACATCTAAGCACCTGGATGAGGTCTTACCATGAAAACAGCTACCTTTCTGATCCCATTCTACTGTTTTGCTAAGGAGACTGCTCCAGGAGCTCACCAAAAGATGCAAGAGTTTCTTCTCTTACATTTCAGTTCCAGCCAGTCAATGCTCCTTAGCTCTTATCCATATATTGAAGTATTTCTCTACTGTCCTTTCATAAAAGGCTCTTTATTTCCATAATATTCCTTTCATTGAATTTCAACCAGCTTAAATCAATGTTTCTTGAATACATAGCCAGAACTGCATGTAATATTCCAAATGACATCTTAGCAGGAAGGGCTTTGTACAATGCCCTAATTGCACCTCATTTTCACTGGAGTATCTTCCTCAATATATCTTGGCCTCTCATTTGCACTTGTCTCCGGCTAACCATGCTGTGACAGTAACAGTTTCTGCTGTTTCCTGGGAACATACTATTAACTTCACATGCATGGTCTAACTCGTTTTTTTTCTGTATCATGCCCCAAATACATGTGTTCTTCAGATGCACTTCCTCAGTTCTCACATACCGACAACCCTGTACAGACTTTCATCAGAAAATTCCAATGTTTATTTGGTGCCAAGGTCATTACTGAAAACAATGAAAGGTCAAGTGTCAGTTCAGTCCTTGGGAAGCCTTCCTTACTGTTAATATCTCTTGCTCCAACTTTTGCTTTAGTTTTGTTGTTGTTTTGGGCTTTTTGTGGGTGTTTTTTCAAAAAAAATAATCAAATACAGACAGTTGTTTTCTTTAGCCCACCTTCATCCTTGTATTAAACCTCTCCTGTATCTGAATCAGATATTCACTGAGTAGCATTGACTCACTTGCTCTGCTGAAGCCTCATATAGCAGATTTAATCTATTTGCTTTATCTGGAGGGAAAAATATATAAATTAGTCACCTTATCAAAGAAGGAGTTTAGCTTGCTTTCAGGTACAACTGATCATCCGCAAATATTTTTGCCTCAAATAAAAAAATTATTTTTCCTCATTTTGGAAAGATGAGGGAAGAAGCTTGTCTTTAAGCCTTGCAAGCCACCAAAGTCAGACTACCAGCCAGAACATGGAGCCTGCTCACAAGTGACCACAAACTCTGCAAAACCAATTTACTACTGCATGACCTCTGTGCAGTTGGAGGGCCCTTCTCCTGGCTCCCTAAGAGAATCATACACAAGAACTCAATCTAGTCTCACCTGCAAGTCATCTCAAGCTGGCCAGAGCAAGCCATGGCTAGAACTATTACTTCCAGATTACTCTTCTGTTCTCATTAGGTGCCTTTTCATTAATAGTGGCAAAGCTCAAACAAACAGTCTTATAACCAACAGAGTTGCAAATTCAAGACAGTAGCCCTCACCTTGACCTCCAGGTACTACTACACCAATAGAGCAAAATTTGAATAGGGCAGATGTTTAATCCAATACTGAAACACAAATGTACACATTTAGTTCCCTTCATAGAGCTACACAGTTCACATTGACAGGGATGCAGGGCAAGAATGAAGCTGGCAAGGAAACTTTTTTTTTTTTCTCCCTCCAATGCAAAACCAACATTAAAAAATTATCAAGAGAAGCAGAGTAAAATGCATGGCAAAATAACATTTAGCCATGATATCAGAAAACAAAAGTAATCATTCTGCTGCTTCTGCTAGATAAAAAATGTAATGGGAAAGGATTTTTTTTGCTTGTTTTTAAATTCCACACTGAACTACTTCGTGCTAAAACTCAAAGTGCGTGCCCCCTTAGATCCCTTTCTACTATACACCATGTCTTGTCAATAGCTTGTAGACTAAAGGCAAAAATGAACAGGCTTTATGTCTGCTATGGCAAGGCCTTTAAAAGAAGGGATTTAATCCACTGAAAAGAAAAGCTCTGAAAAAAACACAAAAAATATCCTACAAGTATTTTCCCGATAGCCAATGCATTTAAATCTTAACACTGTATCTGATGATGGTAAAACCCATCAATATTTATGGAGGCTTAACTGATCTCTGACAGAAGGTAAAAAATACAACCTGTTAATACACATCTGATAATAAAGAAAATAACCTGTTAGTAAAGAAAACAGCACTTTTGAGCAGCAATCCCCAAAGCTAAGAACAAAAGACAATTTTATGACTTTGAAACAAAGACAAAAATAAATTTTTGCAGTCCACATACATTTGCAAGGTGGGCTTACAACATTAAATTTTATTTCCAGAATGCTTCATTAATTTATTAAAAAACCCAAAAGATATGCATACTCCTAAAATTTAGAGTATCATAGAATCATTAAGGGTGGAAAAGGCCTTTAAGATGAATGAGTCCAACCCTTTACCTGACACTACTAAGTTCACCACTAAACTATGTCCCCAGGTGCCACATCCATCCATTTTTTTGGTACACTTCCAGGGATGGTGACTCCACCACCATTTCCCTGGGCAGCCTACTCCAGTGCCTGACCACCCATTCAGTGAAGATATTTTTCCAAGTATCCAATCCAAACCTCCTGCAGCACAACTTGAGGCTGTTCCCCTCTTGTCCTGTCACTTCTTACTTGTGAGAAGAAACGGCGCCCCCGCCGCCTCCCGCTACAACCTCCTTTCAGGTAATTGTAGAAAGTGATGAGGTCCCCCCTGATCCTCCTTTTCTCCAGCTCCCTGAGTCTCTTCTCCTATAACTTATGTTCCAGGCCCTTCACCAGCTTCATTGCCTTTCTCTGGACAAGCTCCAGCACCTCAATGTCTTTCTTGTAGTAAGGGGCCCAAAATTGAACACAGGATTCAAGGTGCAGCCTCAACAGTGCCAAGTACAGGGGAAGAAATTACATTGTCTCTACTGCACTGTGATGTTAAAATAAATTTATCACAATAGGGTGCCATATTTCATAACAAGACAGTAGCAAAGTGCAGAGTAAAAGTACAAAGTACGGCTATTTTGTTAAGAAATACTAACTACACAGAATGAAGTGTTAAACACAGATGCACAAACACTGACAGGAATACATAAACAATGAAAACTGACAGACTTAAAATTTCTGTGTAAGAATTGTCTCAAAACATCTGCAAGCATGATCATAAGAATTTAATCACCCTGATTAAAAAAAAAAAAAAATTAAATTTCCTTCAGCAGGATATTTTGTTATTGTTACCAAACAAGAGAATTAACTTTTTAATTAAAGGATCTCATCTAACAGCTGTGGTAATATCAAAGACACTGCTTCTCCCTAAAGCAGAAAGAAAACGCAGGCTGTATTACATAATGCTACAAGTCACTTTTATAGCTTTATACTGCCATAGGCAAAACAGAAGTATGAAAACTTCCAAGATTTTCAAGTTCTTGTAGCATTTGTTTCAAGGCATTAGACAATATAATTGCTTTTCTTTATCCCCAAATATATCACGGTACCTGTAAATCAAATATGGTAGCATACTGTCTACTGCAGTTTCCATTAAGCAAAAACATCTCAAAACTATGACTTCAGTAAATTACTGTATTCTACTGAACCTAAGTTGCACTATGGTAAGCTTTGAGTGACAGTGCACACTGATTTTTAGCAAATAACTGTACATAAAACACTTCCATTTTAGTTTTGGGCAGACATATGAGATTTGTAAACTTCAAATTCTCTAAATTGGCCAAGGTATTTCTAAGTTCTTATCTTGTGAAAAAAAAACAACTTACAAACAGCAAAATGGGGTTGACCTAGATTTGCTTGGGAGAGTGGTGGCAGCGGCAGGGTGATGTCTGTTAAAGCTGGTCCTTCAAACTGTGTTTATTAATTATTCCTTTAAAAGAGAACTACTAGTATAATTTATATTATGATACAGCTAGCTAGTTTTAAAAAAGTTGCAGACAAATACTACATACTTAATACTTATAAAACAGAAACAGACAAAACATCTCTAGCACTGTTTAATATTCAGAGAAATGGGAACAGATATTTTAGACAAAAAAAAAAAAAGGTAAAACCCTCAGAACTACACACATCAAGTTAGTAAAGTAAGATCTGAAGAAAGTAGGGATGAACTGTAACACAAAGATGTGAACTACCTGAAGCAGGAAGGTACTAATAACTTCTATGTTTCAAAGACAGTAACAGCTAGAGCTAGAATCACAGGATGGGAAAAGCATGCACTTTTACATCATCAATTACACTAAAATGATTCGCTGCACACCAGAAGGTGCAGAAAACCTTATTTTCCAAGACAATTACAGAAATAAGAACCTCAGAGTTAAGTTAAAGCTTTATAAAATAACACAGATTCTGCTTTCCTAAGCTTTCTTTCACATCCCACTGAATTAAGTAAAAAGGACATCATCTGTGGAACAGGGCAATTCTGAACTGGAAGCTAGAATCCTGGACAGCCATTAGGTGGATTTTAAATCCCAGAATGAGTCTGGGGAATATGTCCAGAAAAATCACAACAGTTATATTAATCAAAGATGAGATATGGGAGAAAAAAAATCTTTGTAGAGAAGCTGAAGTACAGAACACATAGTTCATGATAAGAGATTATAAACACTCTTGAAAATAAAGAGGAGAAGACTTGGAGCAAATAAAACCAAAGTAACATGTCAAAGGACAAAACTAAGAGGTAAATGGACAATGAAATAACATCTCAGTGTTCCCTCGCCAGGAAGAGGGTTTTCAGACATCCAGATGAGAAAATTGTGACAGGCACATTCTGAAAGAAACACAGGCACCTAAGGGCAAAAAGCAGAAGATACAAGTAAGCACGAAGCACAAGAGCACAGCATTCCTATTGGGGTTAACACAGCCTTGTCTGAAACACAGAGAAACAGACACTGTTGGGAAAGCAGCAGGAATCCTGTGAATTTATGCATTTACTCAAAAGCAAAAAAAATTTTCTAATAAAGGCAAAGATTCAAATATCAAGTTTCTGACAGTGGAAGATAATGAAACAAAAGAAAAGTTTTGAACCTACATTTATTATGTTGATAAGAAGACAGAGATCTCAGACTACAGGACATCCTAAGTAATCCAGTATATGGGAACCAAGCGGAATCAGGGAAGGAGAATGGGTCAAATCAAAGCATTTATGAGTGCCACTGAATTATGAGACAAAGAGACTCAGCTATACAGTAAAAGGCCAAATCATATCAACAAAATAATAAGTGATTAAGGGATAAAATATTTTCTTTAGTACAAGCATTTTTATTGCAGAGAAGAATTTCTCAGAAATTCTGGAGAGTTTAGCAGTGGAAGCACTTTCCAAAATATTCCTGACTATTCCTGTTTTTCCCCAACATACACTTTATAACCCTACAGTGGGACACGGAATAAAGAAAGGGCTATCACTCCCACTACAACTAATTACAATTAAAAAACAAACATACAATATGAAGTCATGCACGGATTTCTGAAAGCACATGAGCAGCACATAACAGCAGCACTGGAAGGGACAAGGACAAAGTCATTTGACCCACCCCTCATGTCCAGTTGTGTTTAACATTGCTTTAAGACAAATCCTGAAACATGTCTAAGCTGCTACTAATGAAAATTTGGAAGCTTCTCCAACCAGTTCCTGGCCTGCTCCACAAGCTTTACTACTCAAAAGCAGTATTCAAGAGGAATCTTCTTTACTGATGCCTACTTCCATTGGTAGGATAGTCTAAACATCATAGAATAAGGATATTTTTCTTCTCTTCTTCACAGCCGTGTAGATACACCCAGATACAGTAAGGAGATTAACTGGCTTGTCTTCCATTTCACAGTACTTAACATCTATTTCACTAACGCATTATTAGGGCATTATTAGCTTATCTCATTTATTAAATAAAAACCCCTTTGCCCCCAAATTGTTGCACAGAGAGGGATTGCTAGATCTGCACTTAGATAAGAACAGCAGCAAGCACAATTCTCAGTATTTTTCCTAATTAAACAGCCTCCAAATGTCTTCCAAGTACAGTTCACTAACCACCTTCACATCTATCATTTAGCATATTCATTTAGACTAAGCTTCTCTAGTTTGCTTGCCCTATATCCACAAAATTCAACATATCGATCAAATCAAGAATTTCTTTGTTAATATGGGTTACCTCTTTTGGGCACTGATTTTTGCAGGAAATAAGATGCTCCTTTGCTTTTAAATCAGCACATGTTAGTTTTCTGTAAAAGGAAAGATGTATTTGTGATATTTTCCAATTTAAATCCAACAACAGTCAATACAATTAGGGGTACATTTTAAGTATATCTCACTGCAAAGAAAAATAAACTCATTTGTCCACATTCTGTGCGACTAATATAAACTATCCTATTTTACAGACAAACCCACATAAATTTAGAGGATTTGAGGTACTTTAAATAAAATGAACAAAGGAGAACCTACTTGCATATGATGAATATTTTCAGAGGAACACACAAAAGACAATGCTTAAATTCACAAGTTCCATCTTATATTTTATAAAGGCTAGCTAACCCTCTATGCACACTTATTAAATGATTTTAAATGTGTACAAATTATTAAGGAGTTTTCCCATTAAAACTGCCAGAAATTGCTGGACAATTCCTGTATCTAAAGGACATACGAATTGCAATTAATTGCAAAGACCTTTTACACTAAGTACATTAATTCTAATTCTTGTTATAAAATTCTTCTTCACATACTCTAAAAGAAGCACATGCAGAACAAACATTAAGTAAATTACTGTAATATTTTCATAATTCAAAATATTATCTGTATTATAAAAACATTATAAAAATATTTATGTTCATGAGACCCCATGTATTTATAGTAATTTTAGTCAATTCCAATAAAACTGGCACCATTTAAATAGAAAAACCATTATAATACTAATTATAATCTTCAAGAGAAATTTTATAACTTATAACAGTATATAATTTACAACAGCAGCTCCCATCCCCAGACATTTCAAATGGTTTCCAGTTAGTAGCATTCAAATGAAAAGTTGGGTTGTGTTCTGACACTTACAAGCATTCAACATACAGTACTGATAGTTTACAGTGACACTTTATTTTAAGCATCTGGAGACATGATGGGCAATCCCCAGGATGACAGGGCAAAACACATCGGTGAGGACAGCCAGAGGGCCGGGGCTTGGTACACTCCTCTTCACACTGTGAACATTCTGGACCTGCCTAACAAAACGGAAAAAAAGTACTAAAGAAAGTACCAAACATTTGTTTGTGATATGTCATTAACAAGCTCTTACGCAGAAGAGTTGGGGTGTAAAATACATTTTTGAAAAGCAAAGTAGAAATGCCAGTGTTTGTCAGTCAAGGAGACAGTTCTATTTTCCTTCCTGATAAAAGAATTTCCTTAATATTAGTGCTTTGGAAAATTACCATTAACTAACTTTTTAACTTCTGAACTAACACCCACCATGTTACTGCAATGCTTTAGTCATGACATTCTGCTCTATAATACAGGGGTGCAGGGGTTGGTTTGCTTGATTTTAAGAAGCAAACTTTAAGCCATTCCATTTCCATGCATGTATGATATTCTGTATAATCTTCCAAAAAGTACTAATTTAGGTATATGCTGGGAGCTGCATAAGGAGTTGCTTCTACTCCACAGACTACATAAAGTTTACAAGAGCTGTGGTGTCATCCTCATTCCAAGTGACGTGATCAACATCGGCACAACATAATGAACATCAGCACAGGAAATTAAGCTTCATTTCTATTCATATTCTTAACAACTCACTCAGAACCCCAGTCTGCAATCAAATACACCCAGACAGATTGGCATGATTTATTAACTGATAAATGTTCAGTTTCAAAGAAGTCAACCAAAGTAAAGCAAATTTCTCCAAGAATGAATCTACATAATATTTCCCCAAAAGGACTATTCCATGTCAACATTTCACTTCATGCTGTTCAAAATCAGAGCATAAGTATTCAAGTTTTTAATAGTTTTCACCCAGTCCTCTGCTTCTACAGTTGAACAACTTTTGCTGAAGTTTAAAAAGGAACCATTGTACAATTACTGTTTACAAAATTTAACTCCCAAAAATTCATATCTAAGAAAAACAACAGCAACTAAATACATTTAGAAAACTGTGATACAATATTTAACAGTAACTATAAGCAAACAGCTTGCCTTTCTGCAACATTTTCTAACACGACATGCAGAACAAACCTAAATTCCAGACAGAAAAATCTCTACTCAGACATATAAGCAAGAAATTTAATCAGGCCTGACTACAACTGCAATTTAGTCTACCAAAACAACAGAACAAAAGCTCTAAAGGTCAAAACCAACTTGAGATCATAAAAAAACCAAAGAAAAATGAGAAATGAGATTTACCCATACTTTGCAGGTACACAGGCTTCCATTTTCTGTGAATGTATTGCCTCATTCAAGACAGAAATAGTCCTGACTCATTCACATTTTAATTGGCTTAACCAAAGCAGTAGGCAGACAGCCTCTTACAGTCATAACTGGAGATGCTTACCTGTCACTCTCAGTATAAACTGATGTTGTTCTATTGCTACAGATTGTTCCACCAGTTGCACCAACAACCCATGCTCCTCAGATAAAAGTTCCACAATCATTAATAGAGTAATATGGTAGCTACAATATATACAGTTATTAGATGAAAACACCACCAATTCCAGGATTGGAATCCATGGGGATACCATCCTATTTAAGTAAAATGTAATAGCTTTATAACCAACTGAATGCTTCTCAGTTTTCTAAATGCCCAGAGAACCCATGTGGCAACTTTTTCTAAAGTAATGCTCAAAAAAACCTTGAAAAGCTGTTCTTCAAATCACAACCCTTTCAAGCCACAAAATATGTGGTTTTGACTACTCAAAACTTGAACAATTTTCAGGTTTATATTTACTTTTTCTTGTTTCAAATTATCTTCAGCAACTAATACCCACAGCTTCTTAATTGCATAAATGGCAGTTTCTAGTAGACATTGAATAAACATGACTATATCATGCTTTAAAAAGTCTTCAGCAACTCCACAACGTTCCCAGTGCTCTGTAAGATCTCCCAGCCTCCTCAACCTACTTACAGTCTCCTCAGTAAGTAAGTACTTACCCCAAGTAAGTACTTGCAAGTGCATTTGTACATAGGGATTATCAGTAGTTCACTTGATCTTGACAGTTACAAAAGATAACTTTACAAAAGCCTTGTCAAGAGTGTCATATAAGGTTTTGATATAATCAAAATAATGTATGTCAACATAAAACATAAAATGTATAGAATTTGCAAAATGTAAAATAGTCTCCATTTTGTAGTCTAAGGAAGTACAGATTAGAGCCAACGGAAACACCATACAAGCAAGTCTCCCAGTGGGATTTGGATGCCAGTGGGATCTTGTGCCTTCCATCTGCAAATTCTTTATTTTCCAGTTAAAATTGAAGACAACATATAAAATACATTAAAAAAAAAAAAGGCACAAAGGAAATTAACCTACCTTCTTTGCATCTGCACTACTGTTCAATTTAGTAACATGATGACATTCTTTCATACAGGTGTGATTCTGGCAATCAAGAAGCCTCCCACAGTATCTTTTACACGAGTAGGGATTTGCAGAGTGACAGGGTAAGGGACTAACCTAAAAGTTAAAAATAAATGAATACAGATATGCAGACTGTGTGTATATACATACATCGCACAGATATTGTGTGTGATACAATACCTACATACACATAGAGAGAGGCACAGAATCATTACTGAGAAATTCTGGTTCTCACGCATCTTTGTTTAAAGGAAAAACACCAGTCTAATTCTAATTGCTCTTTTTTTTTTAAGTATTATTTAAGTACCTGTCCAGATAACATAGCCACACACATTTGTTTTACGCTGACTATACCAGGTAAAAAAGAACACTTCATTAAACAAGTCAGCTTTTGCAGCATAGTTTGTTTCGGTTTTTTTTAAACAGACTATTACATTCTCAAATCTTTTAGTGCGATTTATCCTGTCTCAGTGAATTATACTCATACCTTCCATTAAAGGTTCCTAAACTGGTTTACCATTATTGCAGAAGACAGTTACAGTTTGCTTTCCCAGGGTAATTGTATTATGGTCATCATACACCCAAAATATTTTACAGTTTGACAAACAGAAAACAACCTGCAAGCCAGAAATTCTATAAACCAAATCCTGACTACATCAAATGCAACTACCACGAGTAGTAAGAAAAAACGGCCCCATGACGGGAATAAGATTTTAATGTGTTATGATACATTTGTATTTTCTAATTTGAGGTTAACACTCCAGTTAAGAGAGCTCTGTAGTACTATTCAGAGCATCTACTTAGAAGCCTTTCACCTTCATCAATACTGAAATGGAGTGTGAACTTCTAAGTAGGCTAACTAGGTTACTTTTCTAAATTTGAATAGTACAAGTTCCTCCATGTAAAAAGATTAGAGGAAACTTGCTGTTCCCATTTTTCCAACCATTATGTAATATTCACATGGAAAAAACCACTAATTTCTGTGATGCTGTCAAAAAAATTCATTTTTTTTCTTAATTTCATGATCACTTCAAAGAGAAAAACTATTTTTGATGTTATTACACAAGAGGCTAATGTGACATAACTCATTTTGACTAGACCAGGGGTGTGATTTTGTGTTGCAGCTTAAGTTGACTGAACAGCTTTGCAGGGTATCCCTTCCTTTTCTCTTCCAACTCTACAATCCTCATTGTACACCCCTACCACTTACTCGGGACAAGTCCTACCACACATCTGTCTTTACAGCAAGACAATTCGAATAACCAAAATGGAAGAAACGGAATTAATAGGAAAAATTTCTTGTCTTTTGCTAGTGGATTGACCATATGAACAGGCACTGCAATGAGAGAAGCGAGGACGGCCCCACAGGGCAGAGTGAGAGACAGCCTCCCTTCAGCACTGTCCACATTGGTTTCCCTCAATCCTAAAGCAAAAATACAAAGTAGGATTTGAGTGCACTTGCCTAGATAAATGTTTTCTGGGCTTCAACTAAAAAAATACTACTCCACATCAAGTTACTGCAAACTCTAATTCATTTGCAAGACTTCTGAACTCATCCTGACCCTCAAAGACTGAATAAGAGTCTGTACTGCAGGCTGAACATCGAGCATGGAATTCACAGGAGAAAACCTTGAGGCTGTCCCATCTAACCACTCTCACATCGCTGTCAGGGCCTATGTCAGAACCTAATGCTGGCTAAAGCACTAATACAACCACAGCAAGTAGTCTGAATACCTGGTTGATACTGCCCCCTGCAAACATCCCACAACTCTGTCTCTGATGGCTTATATTTCTGGTGACCAAAGAAGGAAATGACAGCAATAGGCATAATAAAATGATGTTCTGAAGCAGAAAATAGTGCTATACCAAGCAAGCACACATCAATTACCACAGCTTTTCACATTGCTAATATCCTACTCCTCATTCTCCTTCGTGTCCCTCCTCAGAGCCACAACTGCCTTTCAGTAGCAACATTAAGTAGTCAAAGATAACGAAAGGTAAAAGAATGAAAGAAAAGATGTACCAAACATATGATCTGCCACTGCCGACTTCCCTACCTTTCCTTGCTCCCTCATTGCCACTCAGTTTTTTATGACTACTGGCTCTGCTGCGTGATAGCAGATAGAGCAATAATAGCAGATAAGCTCTACGGCTGCACTGTTCCATAATGCTCATGAGACTCCTTTCTACCAGGAGTTGAGTCTTCTGTCAGATAAGGACGCAACCATGAACTCCAGTTAAAGTCAAGCTCTTAGGCAAAAGTGGAGCATTCCTTCCAGTAGCATCCCTCAAGTACACAGTTGAGAGGCACTGTAGAAAAAAGCCAGGGACAGTGAAGCACGGAAGCCAACCAGACAACAACGGCAGCTTTCAGATGGCTGACTGCAGGGAGCATCCCAGCCCTCTGGCTGCATCCAGCATAGCTTTAGCTTCAGACCAATAAAAGATACGATAGTCTTCTGGAATCAACTGACAGTGTAGCCAAAAATTGAAGAATTTCAATTAATTTAAACGGACTTATTTTTTTTTTTAATTTCTTAACAAGTCATTTTGTTGTGGATCTTACTAATAAATCCAAAGGACAAAGCAGAGAAAAGTTGTACTTTCCACATTTGGAAAGCATTTCTGAAATGGTTGAATGGAGGTTGCTACTCTTGCTACAAAGACAAATATCAAAGAAGATGCAAACTCCAGGAGGCTGATGAGCTGAAGAATAAAGAACGCAGATGAGAACCAGAAGTATTTAATCAAAGCTGAATAGGAAAAAAGGAAAAGGCATCATTTTCAGACTACAGGTCTTCCACAGGAAAAAAAAAAAGGAAAAAAGGATGTGACAATGTTCAGAAGCTTTCCAGGAAATCTCCCAAATGCATAAAAGCAATTAACAGATACATCAATTGCAATATTCAAAATGTTCATCAAGGAAACAAAAGCAGAGCATCTTCCTTCCTCTAGAACATTTAATGAAGCCACTACAAGAGAATTATATACAGCAGACAAATTCATATCATATCCAGTTAAGATTTCCTTCTTTGTCCACATTTACCTTGTACCAGCTTTAATTAATGTTTCCTACAAAAAGATTTAGAATAATCTGATTTTAAAAGCCTTTAAAAGAGTATATGTGTACCACTGCTATGACATGCCAATGTTTATAACAGTTTTACAAAAAGGTAAAATATCAAGATTTCCTTTTGGGGTGGAGTCAACTGCTAATGATAGATGATTTTTCTGACATATAGCCAGAAACAAAATTGATTGCTTCTTTTAAGAACCTACATATAGAAGAATGAAGTTATTTATTTTTTTAATAATATATGTAAAAACAACCAAAATTTACAGAGTAAAATTATTTAAAAGAAGGCTGTGGACCTCTGCTAAAAGAAATCTTATTTTAGCTTAAAAATCATCCAGAATCATACTTCCACTAAACAGATTTTATACAATTATATCATCTGAAAAGTAGTTTTAAGCCTGTTGTTTCAAGTGATAAATTGCTTGTTCTAAATGCCAGGACATGTAAGAGCTCAAACTAAATCACTCCCTTAAAAATACTTTTGAAACTAAAAAGGTTTGTTTATTATATAACTCCTAAGGTGTTTGCTTTTATTCCCTATTCTACTCATTGTCTGCAGGTATCCTGACAAAATACTAGAAGACTTTGTAACCTGCTTCATTCCTAGTTTTTCTATCTCCTCCTTTATAGGAGGTATAGCAACACCAACATAAGCAGTAACATAGTACAGCAGTGAGCACCTACTCACAGCAAAATTTTGCTTGAGAAAATTGCTACTTCTGTCACTTGTGAAAAGTTCACATTTCCCAGTGAAAACCCCATCAAAAAAAGGAAACTATTATAGAAGGGAAGCTCTTGTTAACAAAAGTAAATTAATTTGAGGTGGTATTACTTGTTCGGAGTCAACGTGGCTGTAAAACCCTGAAGAGACATTACATGTTAACTTTTTTCTTTTCAGAGATCTCAGAACATAAAGACATACAATGTGCATAAAAGACACTGCAAACACTCCCTTCACACACACATTAACAATGCATTCTCTTCCTTGACCTCCATGAAAATCTCAAAGATTAGGACACTTCATTCTGCTCCAAAAACTGCTGCACTTCAGCAGGAAGGCAGCACAGCCGTCTGCAGGTTGAGAGAAGAGTATAGAGTATCATGTAGCATCAACATCTAAATGAAGTCTCTGGGATTTTTATTTATTTTCTTTACTAATCCATAAAGAAAACATGATCCAAAGCCATTGACTGATTCTGCTAAGACTGGTATGCAATAGAGATTTTTTTTTAATTATTCTGAAATAAGTAGTGAGTAGTGATTCCGTTTAACCCTCTGTTATGTGGAAGGACATAAACTTCACAACCATGTACAACTAAACAGTATCAAAACCAGCAACATTATCTAGAGCAAATTATATACTGGGTCTATTGACCACAGCTTATATTCTGTTTATAGATAAATTCATGAAAGTTAGAGTGAGATTCCATATGTCCTATCAAAACCCATGTCACTCACACAATAAAATGTGTGAGTGACATAATTAACCCATAAGTTTTACTGCAGGAAAAAAAAAGACCCACTCTGTTTCAACAACAAACAAATAGGCACTGTTGTTCTTTTCATTCATTTTCACTGAAAATTTTCTTTAGGAACCAACAAAAGCTGCAAAATAGCTCTACAGAATGCTGCATTCACAACCCGGATGGGTTAGTAAATATGCTCCACAGACAGACTGTGGAGACAGGAACTTTGGTAACAACTTCTGAGGATATTGCCACAGCATATCTTATTTTCCACCATTTTAATACAGACCAAGAGATTATTAAAGAAGGTCAAAGGAAAAAAAAAAGAGGGAGGTATCTTCAAATATTTTTGTATTTACTGTTTTCTAAAATTTGTTACTAGCTTAAAATGATTCTAGTTTTTTTTATAATATTGTTAGTTGGACTTTGATAGTGAATTTATGCCAGACATACTAGTAGACAAAGCCATAATAGCAATAGTACTCTTTTTAAAATTAGTTTAGTAAACATTTTTTAAAATCAAGAAAAATGAGTTGGCCTTAAATTTCATAACTTTTAGAAATTACTGTGAATAATGATGATAGTTACTTAAGCATCAATTAGATTTTCTTCTCATGTCAACCAAAACAGGCAATGACTTCACCTAAAACTAGAGAAGGCTAGTTTTCATCAAAAGACAAGTTAATAAAGTAATACTAAAGAAGTTTCTACTATACTGCCTGATTTCATCCATGTGTGCTTAGATCCAAGTCACATGAAAACTTCCCTGTATGATATTATGTTCCTTATCCTTTTAAAATATACACAGCAGTTTACAGAAGCACTAAGGAAAGTGTGTGATAGGCAGAGATTAATAACCATAAAATGAGGGGAAAAAAAATCCCTGAAGTGTCTAATAAAAAAAGACCACCCAAAACCATTCCAACACATTGCTAACAACTGCAAGAATACAGAAATAGCTACGTAAATCATGAGTCTAAATTTCTGTCCACAAATTCTATGAAGTCAATTAGTTACATATTCTTCAAAAAGGAACTAAAATACCTTCTAATATGTAAGCCCTTGTGATAAGATACTTAATTGTTATCTTTGTATAACAAAATCTATTTTTCCTTTTATGCTTTTTTTCCAGACTGATAAAATGAGATATCTGCCATATTTCACTTTATAAGGCAGTTTCCATGACTCACCTCATGCTGTCCAAGACACTCCCTGTTAAAGAGAAAAATCACAGATTTAGAAAACATGTATTTCTTTAGGGGATTTAAAACAGTGACAGTGCTTTTCACACAAAAATTAATGCAATTTATTTTTAAAAAGTGCAAACTAATAGAAAATCATCTGTCTGTGCACCTCAATGCGTTCTCCTTTCCAACAGTTGTTTTGATTGCTGTGTTTTATGACGGCAATCTCAAAATCTGTTTCATGTGCAAATTAATTGTAGCTTCATATGAAATAACTCATTTTAGAAAATAACCAGCTTTGCTTCCAAATATCTTCTCCTTCGTGTCTACTAACAGATCACTTCAGTGATCAGTTATTTCAAAGAGCTATCTAGTCTACTCTTAGGTTTACAGTTTTCTCCCTTTTAGAATGCTCTACTGTTCCTAGGTAAGAAAACTTGTACTCTGAATTGTGAAGGTATTAAATAGTGACTCATTCAAACACCAAAATCAATCTTTTGCTCAAGTTATTTTGAAAACTATCTTTTTCTTTTTACCTTTCATTTCATATCTATCAACTCCTTGATTTCTCTATTGATATCTTATATCAAGTGAGAGTAACAAAATAATCACGAATATTCAAGCTCAAATACCTGTAAATCAGTTCCTAAAAATTTCCAGAAGAGTATTTAAAAAAAAATCCCTGATAACTTCTCTGACACAAAACAACTAACAACAGCTACAGATGGACTTCAGGACAGCAGGATACTATAAGAGCAATCAGTCTTTCACCTACTATAAGAAATAGCAGATGCAGCAGAGGAGCCTGCTCTTCACTCGATATAGCTCAACTACCTTATATCCACAATAATCTTCCTATACCCAGCTAATTGGGCTTCTAGGATCTCTGCATTCCATTGCAGCACACTTCTGTTCTGCAAGAGGAAACTGCTCAACCAGCCTGACTGCCTTCGGTCATGTAACTACTAAATCTGTGAGTGAGGAATTCCCCATGGCAAACTTGCATTCAAGTTGAGCTGTAATGGTGTCAGATGAACTACCAGACACATGAAAAACTAGCAGGATCACTGGGGACAAATGGCAGTAGCTAGTTTTTGTATCCTACTTGGACAGCAGTTGCAGACAGAATTCTTCAGCCTGTGACCCATCTTAATTATTTTTTTTCCCCAGTAACTTGGAAGAGACCTGCAAAACGCACCAATTTTGCAGGTAACAATAAAGGATGGTACAGTCAACACATTTGAGGGTAGAGGTGCCATTTGGAAGGATCTAGACAGATTGGAAGAATAGGCTGAGAGGAAATTCATGAAATGCAGAGACAGACAAACTCCTGCATCTGTGACTGACTAAATCCCAGCAACACTGCAGGCTACTGGCTGGGGATAAAATAGTAATCTTTTAGCATTAAAGGGAGGTTACCAAGAAGAGGAAGCCAGGCTCCTTACTGAGGTTCATAGCAGAGAGGCAAGAGAATCGTACTCTTAAACAAGTAAGGTTCTGACTGGATACACAGTGGAGGAAAAAATAAAACCAAAATCAGTAAAAGTATAATCAAGCACTGAAAAAGACTGTCCTGAAAGACTGCAGAAACGAGGCACTTGGGGTTTTCTAATGTCCAGCTGGACAAAGCTAGAGCAAATTGCTCTGAATTCAGTGTTGATCTGCTTTTAGCAGGAGGCTGGACTAGATGACCCCAACCCAAGGTAACTTTCAACCTCAATGGTCCTTCAAAATTAACAGAGAAATAGTTTTCCAGAAACTCGCTTTTTAACTAGTTACAGAAATGAATACCAAATACATTCCATAAAAAATCTCTACCTGCTCCTATTCAAAGATACCAAATCACTAGAAAAAAAACCAGAAAGTACTGCAAAGCTTCAGCAGTGAAGAATGGAATCTCCACTAACATCCATTCATAGAGAACAGTATTATTTAAACTATTCTCCATCATCATATTTGTTCAAATGTCACTATTCCAGCAATGAGTTCAAAAGCCCTGCTAAAGATATAAGAAGTTGTCAGCTAATTTGCTTTGTAGCGACACGTTACTTTATAACCATGGTTTTGTTTATTACTATTTTCTTAATTCAGGAAATTTCTCTTGTATCACTTTCATTAAAAAAAAAAATTTAAAAAAAGGAAAAAAAACCATTGCAATTGCAAAGATTGATTAAGAGAGTTAGGATATTCCAGAATTAGTATGATCTAATGCTAACGGAACTTTAATTTGTTCCAAGCACTGTGAAATGTAACTGCTTCCTCTAGTTAGAAAATTAAGCACAACTTTTTCATTACAGTTTCCTTCTCGCTTAGCAGACTTACCTCCCCTGGGGAAAAGTCTTCAGACTAAAGGAGGCTATTCTGATGTTGAAATTCAGAGGAACTAGGAGACATGTCTTACAAAACGCATGATGTTACACTATGACTTCTACTGAATTCCTACACGAAACAGTTGCTACAGGCTTCTACCCAAACACTGAAGCCAGACTGGTCAGAACAATGTGACCTTTTCCACCATTTGGGGGTCTGGCTTTGAACTTGAACTCAAGTATCACAAGCACTGTATGGTCACAGTTTTGAACAGAAGTAAAACCTATTATTGCATAATCCTATATTAAGTTCGCAACATATCTACATTGACAAGTTAAATGGATCTTTTTATCATCTTCCTCCATCTAGTTCATTGACAAAATGAGGACATAATATTCCCTCATTAAAGAGGGATGCTTACAAACCAAAAAGGAAGTAATGTCTGGGAAGTATGCAGGGTTTAAACGATCCCACAACACAAAACCAAACCAAAATCCCCAGCATTTCATTTTTCAGATAAATACTGAATTCTCCATAATGTAAACAGAGGTTCCATCAAATTGAAAAAGAACGGTGAAAAAGTCATCATCATGTCTTCCCCTATATCCTCAGCAGCATCATAGAAAGAGTTGATTCAGTTCAACTCAAGGAACAGAACCTTCTGGACAAGTCAAAACTAGAAAGGAAACAAGCAGATGGGATGAAAAGTATGCACCTATCATTCAACAGCATACCATAATTGAACAACTGAGAAATAAAAGAGCAACTCATTATGCAGAATATTATGATCCCATAAAGCAAGACAGAAACTACACAGAAACAGTCATGTCACTGATGACTATCAAACTTTACATTTTCTTTTAAAGTAGCATTGCACACAGCACACATTAAAAAAACTAATCCTTACTAACACTATCAGTCCTTTCACACAGTGAGCACATATTAGAGAACTGTCTTAAAGAACCAACAGTGCTCCCAACTTTAAGAGAATCGTGTTCACATTGGCTCTTTGCATCTGGAGAGGAAAATATGGTTATTTTCAGATTCACCTCTAAAACAGTGTAAAAAGAAAAAATTCTTTTTCCATGTAAAAACTTTTTTTCCTTTTTTAATACGTACACTGGTATAGGAACCTCACAGGGAGGACACGGTAATGCAGTTTGAATGAAAGCTGGCTCAGATGGCTGTTCCCAAGGACCTGCAGACTGATGCTGAGAGCAAAAGACACTGGGTGAATCCAAAACACAAATGGAACTATCTGCTTGACCATAAATAAACACACCATCTAAAGAGTTCCCAGTTCTAACAAATTCACTTCCTAGTAACTAACTTTTTACTAATGGAAATTTCAATACCCTCTACACATAAAAAAATTACTGTTTCATCCTTAGCCTGGTTAGGGATAAGAAAATGAAGGCCTGTGGTCCTTACTGCTAAAAATTATGCACAAAGCCAAAAAAAAGAGTAAACCAATTCTACCTATTTAATAGAGATAAAAATAGAAAAATATTTCAATTAGTAAGCTAGTTCAATTACCATCATGCAGTGCATGCATGTGTCATGCTAAAAAATGCCAAACAATTTCTCACTTCTAACTTGTGCAAACTTTGATGGTTTAGTAAGTATCAGAGTTAAAATTTATTTTTTGGTCTTATATTAAAAGCAATTGCATACATTTGTTTTGTGTTGAGCAGTATGCCGATTGATTTTTATTTACTCTGAACTTCAAATGCCTCCAACATAAGATTAAGATTAAACAGTTGCTCATTCTTCAGAACAGTAATACCTCATTTTTTGCTATTTACTTACTGAGCCAGTTTGCTTCACAAGAGCTTCGTCGTGGCAGGAAACCGGGCACAAATGACCACATGTTAACGTTTTCTGGCAGGGTTGCCGACATGGAGGACACTGCCCAAAGTGACAGTAGTGTTTCTCCTGGGTAGAGTGGTGGCAGGTAGGTGGTCGACTGAAATAAAATCCAAGATGAATCAATATGACAGCAAGAAATAAGAAGTTACAGTCACTGGGCGATTATGCTCAAAATACAAAAAATTGATATGAACAAGTTGATTTTGGGGTTTTTTTTAACTCTGCACTTCAGCAGTGGTTAATAATATGATAAAATTAAAATGGGAGCTCTAAATAGAACTAAAATCAAAGTTGGGTATACATATTCAAAGAGCTGTTTCAATCCCAATTCTACTCTGCGCTAAGTAATCTTGCTAGATCCCAGCAGAAAGTATTCTTTTTCCCTTTTGCTAGTCAATTTTTCTAGACAGACTGCCTCATGGAGGTTACTTCAAAACATTACAGAGATGACTTGGAAGAAATGAGTGGGACTACAGAATTAAAATAGCCTGGGGAGACAGAACCTCCACTTGAAGCAGTAAGCTGCTCATGAAACCTCAGTGTCAGAGAGGTGTCTAATAGGAAGGATTATTGCTAATCTCCATCTGCATAGTCAAGGATACAGAAGACTGAGAACTAATATCTCTAATCAGATAAGGAAAAATTTTTCCTATTGAAGGCACGTTTTACTACTTTAAGCACAATTTAAACTCCATTTAAGAACAAGAAACACACATACTTTCTATACTGACCTGCACAGCTGCTTGCATTTGGGAGGTTTGATGGTACGCTCCCTGCCACAGGGCACTTTAATGACAGTTTTTCCACAATTGCATTTCACATCTACAGTCTCTGGACATGGATTACAACTACCTAAAAACAAACATTTTGAAAAGAAGCCCAATCATTTGGCTCACACCACATTTCTTTTTCTATTAGTATTTCAGTCTTATATACATATGAAGACATACCATCTTTCATTTAAATTCAAAACAGTAAGACACACTGAAAAACTGGTAAAGTTTTGCAGATTTTGGACTATGTTAAACGTTCAGCATATGTATCATGAATGCTGCTTTGAAAGGATCCTCCACTTCTATAAAGTTACTCATGTTACTAATCTGATACAT
Source organism: Pachyramphus minor (assembly GCA_013397135.1). Classification (NCBI taxonomy): domain Eukaryota; kingdom Metazoa; phylum Chordata; class Aves; order Passeriformes; family Tyrannidae; genus Pachyramphus; species Pachyramphus minor. Next base: position 29,783 of record VYXB01008913.1, on the reverse strand, counting down.
TTTTTAAAACATATTTGTAAAAGACCCATGTTTTAATTTATAGCTCTCCCACACCATTTTTAAAAGTGCCAATTGCCAAGTTTCATTATTGAGTAATTAATAGTAAGAATATGAATCTTCTAAAAAAGGCAAATTCAGACTTGGGTCTTGGTTTATTAACCATATTGCATTCTGAAATTTTAAAGGAAGCAACGCTTGGAAAGAAGTATCGAAAGCCAAATGTTTTAAGCAATTCTGACTTGTTAGCGGGATCTGAGAAGCAGCACTTCAAGAAGTTGATGTCTCAATGACAACAGGCTGCTGAAGAGCAAAGGATGGAAGCACTACAGTCTTTATATGGCAAAGTAAATTAAATTATAATATCAGCACACATAAAATCATAGAATCACAGAATGGTTTGCGTTCTAGTTCCATCCAGTTCCAAATGCCCCTGCCATGGGCAGAGACACCTTACACTAGATCAGGCTGTTCAGAGCCCCATCCAACCTGCTCTTGAACACTTACAGGGATCAGACATCTCCAGGTTTGCTGGGCAACCTGTTCCAGTGCCTCACCACCCTCACAGGAAAGATTTTTTCCCTAGTATCTAATCTTAACCTATTCTCTTCCAATTTGAAGCCACTACCTCTTGTCCTACCACTTCATGCCCTTGTAGAAAGTCCCTCTCGATCTCTCTTGTAGATTCCCTTCAGGTACTGAAGGCTGCAATTAGATCATCCCAAAGCCTTCTCTTCTCCAGGCTGAACAATCCCAATTCTCTCAGCCTTTTCTCATAGAAGAGGTGCTGCATCCCTCTGATCATCTTGGTGGCCTCCTCTAGACTCGACTCAACAGGTCCATGTCCCTCCTGTAATGGGGGCTCCAGAGCTGGATGCAATACTGCAGTGGTGTCTCACAAAAGCAGAGTAGAGGGGCAGAATCCCCTCCCTTCACCTGCTGCCCACGCTGCTTTGGATGCAGCCCAGGATACAATTGGCTTTCTGGCTGCAAGTGCACATTGCTGGCTCATGTGCAGCCTCTCATACACCAGCACCCGCAAGTCCTTCTCAGCAGGGCTGCTGTCAAGCTGTTTATCCCCCAAGTCTGTGTTGATACCAGGGTTTGCTGCAACCCAGGTGCAGTGCCTTGCTCTTGGTCACGTTAAACTGCATTAGACTCCCTTGGGCCCACTTCTCCAGTTTGTCCAGCTATTTACAAAATAAACTGAAGGTCTAAAACTATACTGTCCAGAGTGGTTAATATTTCTATTCCCCGGCAACAAATTCTATATTTCAGCAAGCATGAAAAACATAAGAAAAAAAAGATCGAACCACAAACATAATAGATTGTTATCTTTTTTGTCAGGGACCCCTGCAAAAGGCCAACTGCTTATTTTCAACCTCTGGGAAGTTATTTTCTAGGATGCATCTATAACCTTTAAAATCAGTGGTCCCTGAGATCTGGCAGTTCATTGCAAAATTAACTTGACCTGGTATTACATGCTAAAGATAAACTAATTAATCATAACTTTCAGTAGCTATTAAAATATTGGTGTATAAAGAGAAACATGAATATAAATATTTTCAAATAAAAATAACTGCCTTGATTAGGAATATTTTCAAACATTCATCAAGATATTACAATCTGTACTAGACTGTATTTTGTTAAAGCACAGAGAAGGTTTTTTTTAGAAAATAAGTTTATCATCTGATATCACAGTTATTACCTTCATTATATGCAAATTTAGTTAGCAAAGACTATACTCTTCTGATAAGTTACACTTCAAAGTGTATATGTTTGACACGAAGATCACTATTCTTTTCTTACAGATGTTATTTTATTGTTTTCATGTTATTAGAAATCTTTGCCACTTTAAGCCAGGCTGTAAAATGTAAGCAGCATGAAATATAAACCACCACTCAACGTAAAAATTTATCCTATAATGCAGCACTGACTCCTTAGTTCTTCAATCAGAGTTTTATTCTATGATTTAGTTATCAACCAGACTAATGCAGAAAAACAGTGTTACCAGTTTTGTTCTCACAGTACACAAAAAATTATGTATTTCCAGGATTTTGGAGAGGTACAGGGGCAGAGGGGAGAAGAAATGAAAGGTAAGAAGAAAAGGGGCACAGTTCACAGATCATAAAACAAACCACTAGTTTGTGGTGACAGATTTAATAGCAAGTTAACTGCCAAGAACTACCACGTTTACCTGTCCTCTCCTCTTAAGAGTCACTGCCTCAGAAGGAAGACTGATTGAACAAGCTGTGAATTATTTCTTGAGTTGTTGCAATTTATAGTTCAGAATACTACAGGAAATTATATAAGCTACTCAGCAGCTGTTTCAGCAGGGCAGCAGCTTCTGTGGGGAAAATTGCTGAGAGGGCAGATAATTTTTCAGTCATTCCAATTCAATCCCCTACCAAGCAAATGTCAAAGCAATTGGCCAGGATAAAAGCTGCAAGGTAATTCTAGCCATTTCCAGCATCTTTTAAACCAAGGTCATGGCATGCAGAAGTAAACTATTTTGCTGTCCTTCATATAGTAAGTAACAAGCACTTATTTTCTTTCAACAGCAAGATACCAATATATGTTCAAATTCCATCATATTATTTTTTAATTTTAAGCCCACTTGTACCACATCTTGTATCCTAAGATTTTTAGAAACCATCCAGACTCAAAAAGACACAGTCATTTCTGTATGTGTTATGCATATTCAGTGAAAAGAATAATTTTGAACAGAATTATTGGTGAAAAAAAGGCAAGCCACGGCTTTTGAATTACACAGCTGGAAAGGGGAACAACGTTAAGCAAAAACACCAGATAAAAATCTCAGGTTGCCACTATGTAAGTCTTTAAGTTCTAACCAGCACTTTCAAATACACTGCCCCCAAAAAAACCCCACATGCAACAAGGGAGAGAATTCATTAAGGACCACAGAGAGTCACACAAGCATAAAATTTGGCTAAAATAAACAATATTCCATCACTACAGGGATTCTTCACCTGTTCTTACCTCTGTGGCAACCTGAAGGACATTTGTGATTTCTGCAGCCCAGAGTCCGCCCACAGACTTGATCACAAGGTGGACAGTTTCCAGAACAGCACTATTAAAAAAAAAACAACAAGAAAACAAAAAGGTCTATATAAATGAAAATGCAGAAATTTCTGGTATACATTTTTCCAGTTATACCATCTCATTTTTGCAATACTTATTAAAAAAAAGTCAATGTGCCTTAGATAAGTTTCCTCCAGAAAGTAGGCTACCTGCAAAGTGGTTTTAAAAAATTTCAAGTTATAAAACAGCAAGAAAAAACACATTTGAAAGCCTCATTTCAACACAGTAAAAAGGCAGAGAGCTTCAAAAAAACATTTAAAAGTTCAAATTCTTGTAATATTATAATTCCAAATAATTTCAGAAGATTACACATAAAATATCCAACAATTTGCCCCATTACTCTGCAATGTCTTCCACTTTTATGCTATATTGTCCCTAGCACAAATACGTTGCTAATAATTTTTTAAACACCTTTTACCCTTATAGTAAAGCTCAGATACCTTTAGGATCAGTTTTCTACTATCTATCCTTATGTTAATTAGTAAGAAGAAAGAATCAGAACATATCACACCACCACACTGGTGGACGCCAGGGCAGGAGGGAACCCCGTTTTTATTATTAACTTGAATGGTATCCACCTTCCAAACTGTATACGGAAGGATGACAATTAGGAAGAGAAACACAGATTTTTTATCATAAATTAAAGATGTCAAGGTTGCCTTTACTTGTTTTGTAATCTTTTCACACAGAGTAAATTCACTTTAACAATAATATTAAAAAACATATAAGAATAAAACTGTATGTTTCCATGCCTGTTTGTGGTAAGAAGTCCAACTTTCATAATATATTAATTCACAAACAGCAGACAACTTTCAGGCATTCTTGAATGAATAAACTGAAAAGATAGCGCTGACTATCAATTATTCCTTTGATTTCAAATGAGAAGGCAAACAAAATTCCAATTTCCAATTGTCAGACTACTGCTATTTCCAGTGGTGCATATTAGAAGGTGTGATGGAATGCTGGGCTATGAAAAATAAGGGTATGTTCCTTACAAAGTTATAACAGATTTCCAGCTCACACAGCAAAGTTCGTAAATAAATGGGTTTAACTACTACAAAATGCATAAAGCATGAGTAACTACTGGAGAATCTGAAAGCAAAACTGCCTTCTGGGCCTGGAGAGTTGTCAAAATCCCCTCCCAGTTTTTAAGGCCACTTAGTTTTTCTTGATGACACGCTGTTCAGAGAGTTCTAGTACACTGAAAACTAATTTGAATGGCATTGAAGAAAACAACTCTTTCTATACAATAACATGAAGTGGAGCAATAAATTGATGTGATTTTTATATAGTATAAAATATTATATCTAAATTTTCAAAAAGATTCTCTAAACAAATACATTTGAGAATGATCATCTGTGGGCACTCACCTTTCTCCGACACTGGTGCTTTTGGCAATCTCGAATTTTAGTACACTTTGTTTCACACAGATATGGCTTATGACATGGCATGCGTTTAGTGTGCTTTCCACAGCGACACTGTTTTTCAACCTCCTGGGCAGCAAGACAGGCAAAAAAAGCAGAGCATTTTTGATTAAAAAAATAAACAAAAAAACACACAACGGAAAACAACACGTTCTACCACTATCTGTAAAGAAAGTGCAAGGGAAAGTAACATTACACTGCTCCATCACAACAGAAAGTATATCACGTGCTCTGAGCAGATTACCTATCTGTGAAGTAACTACTTGGGGACCTTGAGCTGGTATTGCAAACACCTCACTGTAAGCCTCTTCCCCCAGAGGGAAGTCACTTCAAAGGAACCAAGCAAGTGTGTAGTGCAAGATGTCAAGTGTAAAGACAAAACAAATTCATCCAAAAAATAACCCCTCCTTCACAGTAAACTAGAGTCATTCATCATGTATACAGATAAGACATAAGTGAGAAGGTCTATTTGACCTTCATCCCAGCTGTCGTGTGCTAACTACATTCACCACAGACTCTGTAGCCAAAGCTGGCTCAGAAAGAGACAACTGAGACCAGACAGAGCAATGGGTTTATAAACCAGACCATAGATGCTTCCATGGATGTTTGGACCAGACCAAAACTTTATTTTCTTGTTTGTAAGAAAATAACATTATACTACAGCACCTTCTATTTCACTAATGAAGGAATATCATAATATGACAAAGCCACAAGGAAGATAGAAAATTTGGGGAAAAATTGTCTTTTAGGACATAATTAACTAAAAAAATTAAAACAAAACAAAAACAGGCCCAAACAATAAAACACTCATCTATGCCTCAATTCAGATACATAATGCTCAACTACTTATTCAGAAATATATCAGGGTGACAGGTGAATAGAAAAAAAAACATGCTGCTTTTAATGAATATAACCTCATAGATTTTGTGATAGATACAACTTCATTTTCCTTAGGAGACTCGCACTGTTCCACGCATATAGTTTAAAAACCCTAACAAAATGTGAACCTGCTACAGCAAGACTAACCTGTCTGCATATTTCACAGGGACCCCGATGACAGCGCTGTGAACATTTATGGATGCCACATTCCAGAATTTTGTCACAACTATCACCACAGGTGGGCACATCTTCCGTACAAGGCAACGTAAACTCTGTATAAGAAGACAGAAGTACAAGTAAACCTTTAGAAAAAAAAAAGCCAAAATATTTAGGAAAAAAAATGCAAAGTGGAACGAGTTCAAATGCCAATTCTCTCTCATTTTTTAAAACACTTCTCCAGAGTTACTCAGTTATTCACATTGCAAATTAAACCCCTGGTACTAAGTAAAGCTTTGTAAGCTATGCAAAAAAAAGTTAATATAGTGTGACAGTTGACTGTAAGAACTTTTTATGGACCTGCAATATTAACCTAAACTACTGACTGTCAAAGACTTTTAATTTATCATTTAAAAAAAAAAATAAAATACAGCTTACTTGTTTTTCCACATGGACAGGACCTTTTCCCAGAACGAGGACAGTCTCCACAGGGACCAGCATGACAAACTTGTTCACATGTGTGATTACCACATGGCAAACGTTTCCTACACACCTGAGAAACTCAGAAAAAACAAGTGAATGCAGTGTAATGGAACTACATACCAAGACAAAGCAACCTAAGGGGAAGAAGCAGGAGTGAGACATGTCAGGATGGAATTTAACTTTTTCTAAATTTTGCTAACAAATCTTATATTTGATGAGGTCACCATATAAAACTGATCATCCCTGCAGTGATCCTAGTCTGGAAGACCCCTGTATACTCAAGAGTTAGTGGTTCAGATAACCTGAGCAGTCCAGGTCTGTGCTGTGCTGCACATACAGCTTAACCTTCAGGCCTTCATTATGCTGCACATCCACCTTGGCCAGAGGATAAACATACTGTAGCAGACGAGATTGGAGGCGGCTCCCACCTTCGTACCAGTGATTATGTTGCCTTTATCTAGACGTGTAGCAAGAAGTTCTCATCAAAACATCCTTTCTGTTTGACAGTAGAAATGTTGACCAAAGATGCTTTCTTGTAACAAAATCTTACAATAGTTTCAGTGATCAAAACAGGGAGCCCCGTTTTACAGATGGGGGATGCACAGCTTGTGGTTCCAAACATTTAAAGGGACACACTACATTTTATATTACACTCCTTCAGTGTTAGCTAAAATAACCCGTATTTTAATCAACACTTCACAGAGGCTAAGTGCCTTCCTTACTGGGATTAGAATGACCAAATACCTCCTGGTGCAGCCTCCCACCTGCCACTTAATTTTTTTTAATTATTTTATTTTTTAGTCGGTCAATCCATAGCCTTGGTCTTAAGAATGAGCTGCAAATATACTTAAGGAATGAATCATAAAGTTTTCATTCTGTTACAGTCACTAGAAGTAAATAAGCATGAAACTCTTGTCTACTAAGCTGTGGTTTCATGCTTATTTTTCAAGGCAACAGCTGAAATTTTAACCTCAAGTACAAGAAAGGAGAATATACAAAGTCAAATTCTCTACTATACTAACCCTAAAACAATTCTAGAAAAGTGACAGTTTAGCTACTACAAGAAATTAACTGGGCAACCAACTAAATCTGTTCTCAAACACTGCTGCCTATATGTTCAATTGCAATTTAAAAACTTTAAAATTAAACTAATTTTCTTACTGAATTGAGTTTTTCCAATCCTTAATTACACCAAGGAATCAAATTTTATAAAGATGATAAATCTGTTAAAAGGAATAGCTTCAACATACCTGATCACACTGCCACTGAGGACTTGCACAAAGTCTTTCTGCTGTCTGTCTTCCACAGATACACCGTTGTTTACTGACACGTGGACAAGGCTGACAATCTCCTGTATGTAATTGCAAAGTGACACTAGGAACAGGAATTGCAAAAGGATGCTGTATCTTAACAATTGAAACAATTACTCCTCTGAAGTTTAAGAGAGCAGGTGTACCTGCATGACAGGAATTCTCACAGGTGTGTTGTCCACACAGCAACGTTCGTCCACACGGCAGGCGACAAGACCACTCTTTGGCACTGCACCTCCGCGGCACTGGTTTAGCCTTCTTACAGTGACAGGTTGTTGTGACCATCTTTGGGCAAGGTGGACAGGGTCCTAATTACAGGAAAAAGAATACCTTGCTAATGGTCATTCAGCAAATGCAGCCTTGGTTACATCTCTTTTATTCTTGAGAATTTTACATATACTTCACAGATTTTAAGTAAAACTGTGTAACAGCGACCTAAATACAGATCACACAACCAAGAGAGGCAAAGGATTTACCTGGATGACATAGCAGCAAACATTTATGACCACAAGAAGGTTTGAATTCCCTCTCACATATCTGACCACAGGAGTGAGGTACCAGCCATGGGTCCACTGTTGGATTCTCCACTTTTCCACAGTAACAGTAATATCTACTGGGAGTTTCAGAGCGTTTGTATTCAAACCTACATTTTGGACTACAACAAGGGAAAGAGGAGTGAAAAGAAAAACAGTTAAAAAAAAATTAAAACAAAAAAGCAATTCATCTTGGCTTCCCAAGATTGTTACAATGCTACCAATAACACTTTTACAACTATTGTAACCAATAATAATATAATTAAATTTGTAATATACACTGAAGGTCTAGAAAGATTTTAGTCAGATTTTACAGTGCATTCATTAGAATGTCTAAGGAATTGTCCTGTCACTTCAATCTCTTTTCTCTAAGAATATATACAGACAAAAATTCAGCACAGCAAGAATCAGAAGAATTTGTATGATAGGCAATACCACAACAATGTATGCAACAAAGAGCTAACCTACTTAAACAGAACTAATTCAAAAAAGGGATTAAAAACCGGGGGTTTACTAACAGCAATCTATGTAAGCTATGTAAAACAAAGTTTAGCGATGCTATTAAAACTATGCATAGTAATTAGAATTCTATGTGAAAAAATTTAGATTGAAGATGCACACCTTTATTTGTCACCCTTGATGTTGAAAGAAATTAAAACCCACGTTACTGCTAAAAGTAGCAATAATGAAAGATCTGGCACTTTTAAGTGCCACAGGCTCTACAGGCTTTCATGTGCAAGCCATGGATGAGGGAGGCAACACCAGGAAGAAGAAACAAAGCAGTTCACATTTCTGGTTACACTGGGAAATGACGAAAGACAAGGAGCTCCTCCTCAGAGAAGAACATGGACCTTGAAAGACCTATGCACTCATTTTTATCAAATAAAATGTCAATTTGTCGTGATACAGTACATTGTAGACTATAAAGCATTTCTCAATAGGGCCTGCGTAGCTTTAGCAAGTGCTTAAATGTAAAATAAGATACCATTCACCTTGAATTTTTTTCATTATAAACATTATGCTAAAACACAAAACTAGTTTATAGTAGAACAGGCATTATCAACTTTAGATACTGCCAACCAAAAATTTGGTACTTTTATTTCCTAGGCAAACTCATTTAGGAAATTCATTCATGCAGCCACAATAATACCTTCTTTTTTATACAATCTCAAGTAAAACTGCTAGACTGACTTTAATGCTGAAATTATGCAAAGACTAAAAGAGTAAATAATAATTCCCTACATATTGCTATTTTAGAACTTCTTTAAAACTTATTTCATTTTGCCAACTTTAAAAGGGACAAATATGTAAAGCCATTCAGAAATAAACATTAGAAGCTGAGACACAAGACAGATAAGTTACCTTCTCAGAAGTTAAAACAAATTTGATGCAGCAAGTTTTTAATATCACTATGAAATATTCCTGAATCATGTCAGTGAAAACTTTAAAATAATTTAAAAAAATCAACAGAAAAGTCAGTCTTCTAAAAATGCTTTTATTTTGGTGTGCATGTCATTTACAAGTACCATTCCTTTCTAAAGCAACACCAGTTCACATAGTTTTCACAACAGACATAGCTTTGTAAATGTATCACAAGAAGCTCACCAAGGCCAGGGATAATCTTTCTTCCCAAAATCATCATCTGTCAAAGGAGAAGACACAAGGAAAAGGCTGTCCTTGGCCCACTTTTGGATACACACCAGGTGAAATATACAAAAGCACCCACAGCAGCTCCAGACCTAAAGAGGAGACTTAAGTGTCAATTGCTTTAAATTAGGGTTCTTTCTGTTTCCATTGATGAACATCCACAGTATGTAAAGAAATACAAGCTTTCATTTTTGCCTTTAAAAATGGGTTTTCAGAGACAAGATTATACCTATTGTTGGATGAATATGAAGTTTTATTGTTACAGATTCATACCTATAATATTTTTTTCCAAACTCCCGTGGGAAGTTTTTGCCAAGGCCTAGGGAGTCAAAATACTCAGATAATCAGAAAAATGTTGATTTAAACACACTGCTGGAGGTCATGCAGCACAAACTGATGCCCAGAGAAAGACTACTGCCAACTTAGCTCTATTCAGTCACAACTTCGCCTCACAAAGTTGGAAAGTCCTGAGGGATGGAGATTCCACAACCATCCTGGGCAACCTACTCCAAGTGTCATACTACCTTCCCAGTACCCAATCTGCACCTTCCAAGCCTCAGTTTGTGCCACTGTCCCTTATTACACCATCTGGCACTACAAAGATGACTTTGGCTCTAACCAAACTATGGTAATTTGGTAAGAAAAGTGCAGCAAAAAATTTAACTTGTAATTTTTTTAAAATAACTTAGGACAGTGTTATAAAATCATACTGTGAAAACATGGAGAATTTCCCCATTAACTTATAGAGGACAAAGTCAATGATATAAGTTTCTAGAAGTACAGTAACTAACTTACCAAAACTAAAGCTAAGCAGGAGTCATTAAGTAAACAAACACACTGAAATTCAAGATAAGTAACAAACCACTGAGTTATAAAAGTTATATAATTCCAAGTTACCAAATCATCTCACTTCTGCCAAGATAGATTATGAAGAGACACAGAACTTCAAACTCAAGCTAACATATTCATTAAGGTCTGAAAAAATATGGATTAAGTATGCTAAAAATTCACACAAAACATACTGCATTTTTAAAAAAAGTTACTGACTATAGTTTCATCAGGTACTTGTAGTCCATGTATATTCATCATGAGAAATTAAAACATTTTCTGCACTTATTTTCTTTTTGACATTAAACATACAGTTGCAAACATGTTTTGATTCAAGTAACTATACCAGAAACAGGGTTTAGCCTGTCAATGTCAAAGGGAAGTTCAAACATAACAATAAAAGTGAAAAAATATTTGTCCTGAAGTCTCTGCTATATAAAATGTACCTATATGAAACAGGCTGAATTTCTCTGACATGCACACTTCTCTTTCACCTGATAAGCATTTGGGGCAGCAAAGTTTAACTTAGCTCCCCTGCTAGAAATCTAACAACAGTATCTGTTAATTTCCTAGTATTTCTTGCTTTGGTATTTGCTACACCATAGCTTATTGGATACACCATTGTAAGCACTGGCTTTCGAGCACTTATTTTTTATATCTACTACTCCCTAAAATTTAAAAATTACTATTCTACACTATGATAACAAACATATGTAAAAAAACACATATTCTTTCTACAAGCTACATATATAAGTACTTATGTCTCCAAGTGTTCCAAAATCCAAAGATATCAAGCGCTGCGTTTAGTACTCTTACCATTTTAAAGCTATCAATCCCATGAATTACCTCAGTATTATAATTAAAAACATGTTATTTAGACAGTTATATTTGTTTCATTCTAAAAGATTACTGTAAAGTACTTACAGCTTGGTTCCTTTTAACGGAAGCAATGCAGATGAGACATGTCATAGCCCCTGACTGAAAAGCTTCATTCATGTACTGTCTTGTACGTTCCAGTTCACTTGCATCTCCATCTTTAATGTATAAAGATTTTTAAAGCAATCAGTAATGTTTGATCTGCTATTTGGTACATGCTGAGACTGTTGCAAAAGGTTTTTTTTTCTCTGATTAAAGGTCAGTCATATTATTATAAAACCACATTTAATACAGTTTAAAACTATACCATTACTTCTGCATGGAAAGACAAGAAATACTGCCAGCATGCATGGCTGGGAACAAATATTTTTTAATGCAAGACATCAGTATAGAGTGCTTTCCTTCCAATTATGGAAAAATCCTAAAAGAGAGACAATGACACAGCATTGTTTATGCTTTCATACCAAAATAAAAGTCAATAAATGAAAAAAAAAATTACCAGTTTGACTGGTGTAAATGGTAAATGTTTTGTCCAAAATCTTTCCTTGTTTCACTTCAGCATCTTCATCATCATCTTCAGATGAGGAGCTTAACTGATCTTCAACTAGCTTTTTTGCTGCAGCCTGATTAGCCTTCTTAATTTCATCGAATTTCTTCAGTGAAGATAATTCTATTAAGAGAAAATATTAGCAATGATTAATACCATGACAATTAATCATAACACTACATTCAGTTCTACATACTTTCAACTGTCCTATTTGTTTCAAGAGCTTACTGATTTTATTTTTTAAGGGGAATATATTGCTACAATTTCAATACCACAAAAGAACAGATAAATTGTATTTACTTCTTTACTGTGCATTAACCATAAAATTCACAGCAGGAAATATTATCTATCAATTACTGCGGACAAACGCAACCAAATATACCAGAATATATGCACCTATATTGCTGCTTTATGAATAGGATACTTAGAAAACCCCACACACATCCCAAAAAAACACAACTTTCAGTGCACGAGGAAGAAAAACACAAACTCCACAATTCTTGACAATTGTTATGATTTGCAGATACCCTACCGGCAACTCTCCCAGCATTTGATATGTCTTCAATTATGACTTTCACTGATGTCCCTCAAATTCAACAAATCTTTATTGCAATAGTATTTTCATGCCATTTCACATCTGGCAGTATTAAAAGCGACGGGGTATTTTAATACAAGCATTTTTTGAAGTTACTGCACGTGAAACAGAGGAAAGTTCTCACACAGAGATACAAAATTATGTAACTCAACAGAGTTCAAAATAAACCGAAGTGCTTTTAAGATAACATTCCACGGAGGTATAAAGGTCTTCAGCAGATCACAGATCTTCAGTACCTCCTAGTCTTCCGTATTAGACTATATATTCAATATATTCACTAGGGTGTTGTCAAGTTTGGTTTTAAGGTTTTTCTTAAGAAACTATGATGCTGCCACTTAAAAGAGCTCCGACATTGGCACTTCTGTGCTGTATTTCACAAGGATTACCGTGCGCTCACAGCAGCCCCGTGCACCAAAAGCCGGCACCTTCCCAGATCGGGGCAACGTGGCTCCCTAACGGGCAACTCCCCTGGGTATTTCCAGCCGTGCTTTATCCTTTACTTCACACTTTCTTCTTCTGCTCCAGGGGCACCGACTGTGCTCCCTGCGGAGGGCATAGCCCCGAGCCCCCCGCCACCGCCCGAGGCCTCCGCATCTCCAGCTGGCAGGAGCCTCCAGGCAGGACACGGCACATGGCAAACACCGGCAAGCAGCGCGGAACGGAGCCGCGGCCCGCCAGCTTCCCTTCCCGCGACCCTGGGCACAGCCCCGACCTGGCCACCTGCAGGGGCTCCGAGCCACCGCCAGCTCCCCCGCCCGGGACCCCGGGTAGGGGGGACAGGACGCGATACTCACCGCTGGACCCCTCGCCGATCGTCCCTGCGGCGGCAGCAGCGTGGGCACCGCCGCGGGCCCTTGGGGCCGGGGGCC
>VYXB01008913.1:692-16507 GCA_013397135.1 Pachyramphus minor | reverse complement strand
CCGCGCGACCCGGCCCCTCCGCCCGGCGCGGCGCTGCAGGCGGTGAGGACGCCGGTGCTCCCGCGGCAGCGCGACTACAGCTCCCAGCGCCCCGCGCGACGGGCGGGGCGGCACCGGGCACCGCAGCCCTGGCCCCGCCCTGCCTGGCACTGAGTCACATACACCTCTGGGTTGCGGGAGGCCTGAGACCACCTAATCCCACGCTTAACCCTGCACTGCCCGGTTCACCACTGAACCACGTCCCTAACTGCCACATCCATACGGTTCTTAAATACCTCCAGGGATGGTGACCCCACCACTTCCCTGGGCAGAATGTTCCAGTGCTTGACAACTCTTTCAGTGAAGGCATTTTTCCTAATATCCAAACCAAACCTCCCCTGGCACAACTTGAGGCCATTACCTCTTTTTCTGTCATTTGTTACTTGGAAGAAGACACCGACCCCCCCCACACACCACTACCACCTTCTTTCAGGTAGTTGTAGAGAGCAATAAAGTCCTCGCAAAGAATCCTTTTCTCCAGAGTAAATTTTTTGCAGCCCCTTCTGTGGCATGCAGCTCTTGCACACATTTGCTTCATAGTTCCTCTTCAGAGTATGAGAGTCAAAAAATAAACACAAAGCCTGTTTAGAAACTTTACTTAAGTATATCCGAAAAGTTTTGCTGCACAGGAATACATACTGTATTACACACCTGTGTGCCTCCCTACAAATAAGGGCAAGTTGAAATAGTTTTAATTTTGTTGACATTTCCTTATAGCACTTATGCTATGTCATATGCCAGGAGAAAATCCTGCATTTAGCCTTTTTTTCAGCAAACACATTCTCATAAAAGTTGAGTAATACAACATTTCCAGTCATAAAGAGTCTGAAAATAGTAAACAAACTACTGGAGGTCAATTCTGGTTTTCTGCTTTATTTTGTAATGTTTTAAATCAAAGAATTTTTATCCTTAAGGAAGAGGCAGTTAGTGAATGCAACTCATGTCTTGGACTGAAGGATCAATAAAAAAAGTTGTTAACAGTAAATCTCTGCTTTTATTAGTTAAAACTAATATCATATTACATATTTCTCAAATACAGAGTATTAAACACTTCAACAAAGGAGAATAGTGCTTCCTAAGTGCCTAGTGAAACATGGTGTGGCCATGTAGGATGCTGCTGCCACATAGATTGCAAATTATATTCAAGACCTGGGTTACTGTAATGCTGATTGCAAAGTCCAACACTCACAATATAGTTAAATGACAAAATAATGCTTGTTCCTGTGTGCAGGGATAGTCTTTAGTGATAGGATGGCACACTACTATCACTATCACACCCTCTTGAGCTCATTAAGCCATTTGTCATTCAAAGCACAGGATCAACAGTGGATGAAAGCCATTTCATATTTATATTTATGCTTCCTGTTCCATATATATCCTATGCATTGAGTACTTCATAACATTTAATCCTCGCAGTGAAATCAAGAGTTATTTATAAATCTCTGGCATTCTGGAAAGCATCAACATTATAAAAAGTAAAACAACCAGAAAGGAATATACTTTATAAAATATCCAATTTATAATATCTCCATCTCATTAAGGAGAGAATGAATGTGTAGATATATTATTGATATTAACATATACCTACGTATTATTTAAGAGTGGCAGTCCAAGTTCCCAGGGTAATCAAATTGCCCTAAATAGAGAATTATCTGTTCTGTCATTGCAGTGCCTTTCTTCTCGCCCTTTCATTAAACTTATCCCATGTTAAGTGCCTATGATCAAATTCTACTGAAAATACCCAGCTGAGACCATAACTAAGAAAACCATTTTTGCCAATGAAAAGAGACATAAATTAAGGGGGAAATCCAAGAAGAGAATGCTTCTTAAAGCAGTTGAAAATGGATCTAACATATAAAACAGTAGATTTCACTATTTAGAAATAGTTATAAAGAAAGATATGCCCTAACAATGGAAAAAATAACCTCTTTAGTTGTATTCTTTCCCCAAAAGTAGCTACAGAAGATACTGCAGGGAGAATCTGGCCTCTTCCAGTCATGTCTGCCCCTTGCACTCTGACAGCATCCACAAGTGTCACATTAGCGACATACACATTTTTCATCACAGATCATAAAAACTTGATAGTCCATGTCCAGCAGCCACATGGATGTTAAGTATTTGTCCTCAATGTTCAGTACTTGTTACTATTGTGAACAAAACAGCTAGATTTTGCACCACTCATATCTGTCACATTCATGCTTGAAAAAAGTTGTATTTTCTCCTGTCTCTATCCTATTCCAGCCCTTGCATGTATTAGCCTGGAAAAAGGGCCATTCCGAACTGCCCACTTACATTTAAAGAAATCAGCCAAGGTGGACCAAATGAAGTAATAGTATTTTCCAAATCTTACAGCCTTCAGTACTTTCATCAGCATTGTAGATATACTTAATTCCTGATATAATATCCCATACTTAATCTTACGTTAATTAATAGATAATAAAATATGTTCATTTAACACAAATTTAATATAAAGGTTAATGACTTCAAATAATATAATTGTTACCAAAACTTTCCTTCTTTCCATAGGTAGACATGAAGAAATTATTTTAAAATAGTCAACAAAACTTCCAATATTTGCTGGTATATGACTGTATATAGACTGAATGCATTTGCCATAGAGCAGTGTTACATAGAGTACGTAATGCATTAGCAGATAATAACACCTGCTTGTGCAAGAGCAAAATGTTATCTTCTGTTCCAATTTTTGATTCTTCTTTTTCTGCCTGAAACCTGCCAAATATGTGCTTCTTGGAGGAAATTAGTGACATTGCCTCAACAAATAACATTTTGTAATTAATAGTCAGGTCCTACAGATATTAGAAATAAATGTATTCAGCCCCATTCAGGATCTGACCCTAAGTCTTATTGGCAGCCTCCAGTGTTGTAATCTGCTTTTCACAATCCAGGTTTATCTGTGGATGGATCTGCTTCTTCTAAGGCTGCAAACTCTTCCTCTATAACTGGCTTCAATATTTTCTCTATCTGTGTAAGTCTTTTTTTCAGTTTCTGTTGTGCACCATCATACTCAGCCAACAACCTGGCAAACTTTGTTTGTAACCTGTCCATCGATCGTTCCATGTAGGCAACCTTCTCTTCAAGATCTTTAGGATCACTTCCTAAATTTGCAATTTCAATGTCGAGCAACCCATCTTTCATTAGGATTTGCTTGCCTTTTTCTTCCAGCATAGCCTTTGCATCCGGATACTCTGTTAAAGCCTCCATAAGATCATCTTTAGACAGACAAAACAAGTCTGAGTAGCCAATACTTTTAATGTTGGCTGTTCTTCGATTTCCAGCTTTGCTACCTTTGATATTAAGAATGCTGATTTCTCCAAAGTAGCTGCCATCACTTAGGACCACAAACTGGGTAATTCCATCATCAGCAACTACTGCCAGCTTGCCTTCTTTGATAATGTACATCTCTCGTCCAATATCTCCTTTTCTGCAAATATAGTCTCCAGGACTGTATACTTGTGGCTGGAGTTTCAAAACCAATTCAACCAGCAGACCAGCTTCACAGTCTGCAAAAATCCGAACTTTTTTTAGAGTTTCCAGGTGAACATTGATTGCAATCTCTGCTCTTAGTTTATCTGGCAGATACTTCAAGACTTCCCTTTCATCCACAGCCTTTTTGTTTGTCCACAGGTAGTCAAACCACTTTATAACTCTTTTTTCCATGTCTTTACTCACATTCCGAAAGTGCATATACTGCTTGATGGCATCAATCCTTGCTTGAAACTCTGCCCTGGCAGCATTCATGTTGGAGATCATAGAGCCCACATTACCAACAATGGTAGCAAAAATCAATACTCCAACCAAAAAATCAACAACTACAAAGAAATACTCAGAATCCCTTACAGGAGGGGGTGTTTCACCAATAGTAGTCAGGGTCAGTGTTGACCAGTAGAGACTGTAGACATATTTTCTAGTCAGACGGGCAAATTCAGGATCAGAGGTATTGGGGTAGACCCATGTGTCAGCCCCAAATCCAATGGCTTTTGAGATCGAGTAGTACACACAGGCGTTCCAGTGAATAATAATCACAATGTACATGACAAGGTTAGAGATCCTGAAGATATTTGGGTAGTTTGTCCTTGTTTCTGTTCGCTGGAAGAATTCAAACATCCGAGCTACTCTGAGTAGTCTATTTATTCTTAATTCAGGGTAATTCAATCCTAACTTAAAGTATAAGAGATCAGTTGGTATGATTGACAGAAAATCTAATTTGAATTGAAAAGATTTCTTGTATTTCTCTCGAAGCTTTTGTTCTTCTTTCACCAGAAGACCTTGCTCCAGGTAACCTAAAATAAAATTGTAAATAATAAAAAGGCTACAACTTCAGATGTGCTGTGTTTATTGTCAGTCCAAATGTACTTTGAAGAAATATCTTGGGTGCAAATTCCAGATGTAATGTAACTTCTCTTACTTTTTAATATGCAATTTCTTATTTATAAATATTCAGCTTAGTGCAGTATGGTTCAGTTTGAGCTGAATTATACAGCTTTGAAAGATAAACATTTTAAGCTCTGATTCTTTCCCTCCATTTTTCCACTATGGTGAACATCTGGAAAAAAACCCAACCTCACTCCCAAAAAAAACCTCCACAGGCTATAGAAAGGGTGATTAATAAGGGAAAGAATTTGGACAAAGAAATTTCTGTTCCGTATTGAGTGTATCTACTCAGTAGTTCAGGATATAGGATAAGATTTTAAAATGGTCGCAGATGAAGTTTATGGGTATGTCTTGCTTGCTCAATCATCTTGAAAATCAAACAAGTATTTGAATACCCCCTTAGCACAAAAAACAGATTTAGGTGCTAGTTTTTCAGAATCCCTGATCCTCACTTGGCTGCATTCCATGTTTATTTTGTCTTGATGAGTCAGCTGGAGGCAGAATAGCTTGTATCTTGCATATCTCACGTTTTATGTATAATTTTTTAAAATTTGAGTAATACATCAGAGTTTCTCTTACTTTTACAGGTCACAGGCTACAGTCTTTCAGAGGTCTAGCTCAATGTCTTTGTTCATTCTTGCACTTCATCAGGGGTATTCAGATAATCAAGTAGTAGTGTTTTGAATATTTTTAAAAACCTGGCACAAATAAATAAAAACGAATAATTAATCATTGAGTATATTTACCTGTCCTTGTCCGTACAAACATGTCAGCAACATAAATGGCATCAGAAACATAATCAATAATAAACCATGCTGCTAAGTAGTCATGCTGAAGCTCATCAAAACAGGCTCTGAATAGGAAAAGACAAAAGCAAATTACCATGAAATGAAAGTTAAATACTTGCATGAAATCAGTGATGAATAAAATATTTTTCATTTATTTAGGGATATTATGATTTGCCAGATGTTCTATACATCTCATTGAAGGAGTACATCACCTAGCAATAATCATTGTCCAGTTGTACATGACAGGCATTGTGATGCAAAACAACCAGTTGTAATATATATTTCCTGCTGGATCAATGGTGAAAATATCTTTCTTCTTCCTAAGGGATAAGCAGGGGGGGAAAAAGGAGATTTAATGAGAGACTTGAAAATCACAAAACAGTTTTTGAGGAAGGAAGCATTCCAGAAATTGTTATTGTAAAATAAATGGTCTTCATTAAAGTCAAGCTTCCTGGCTTGAGTGCCTGGAAAATACGAATCTGTTCTGACCTGGGACACAAACTTTAGAATCTAAATTTTTCTGATCAAAATTACCCTGGCAGTCCCAATTCAGTTTATAGTGGAACATGTAATTTTAAGATTAATTTCTTTTCCTACCCAAATAACTATCTTGTCTAATAATTAATTTTATAATCTTAAAAAAAATATTGTGTGACTACTAATGTTTAAATAAGTGAGATAAATCATCCCTATCATTCCTTTCTCACTGGGAAAAGTCTAGCTATGAGAAAGATAAAACATTTACATAGAGAAACCAAAGAATGGGAAATCATACAACGCAAGTTCCTACTGCACTGCTTTAAGGTTCTGGTCCTTAGGCAGAAGATTATGAATTTACCAAGAAGAAGGTAAGCAAAAACTTTCAGATCACAGAAGAGTTTACTTGCTTGTAAGTGCCTTTGTGTGCGGAAGAGATTGCTTTATGATGGCACATCTTTTCCTGCAGGGTGTTATCTAAGAGATAGTAGATAATCAGAATCCAAAGGAGATATGTCTTGGTTAATTTTTTCAGATCACCTCCATGTATGCATATTTCTGTTGTCCACATACAAAGTTAAGTCAAAACAACTTTGCCCTAGAGAGAACACCAGCACTCTGTACACTCATTCGCTAGATGTATAAACATCTTTACAGGGTGTTCATCAATGGATTTGGTCTTACATCAAATACAGCAATTTTATTAGACAGCATAATAGAATCCAAATGAAAAATACTTACTCTTGTATATTTTCTTTCTTCTTGGACTTATCTTTATTTTTGCTTTTCTCCTTTTTTTCTTTGTCCTTTTCTGTTTCTCGATCCTTTTTTTTTTCTGGCTTGCTAAAAAATAATTTACATTTTCCATTGTTAAAGATCAAGTTAAAGCATATTCAGAAAAACAGTGAATATATTAGCAATAGTAGCATAATTACTCTTTGTCTTACCTCTTCTTTTCTTTTCTCCTTTTCTTGTCCTCTCTAGGGAAAAAAAAAATATGATAGATTATGAGATGCACATACCCCTTGCTTCCACATTTATTTATTTATTAGAATCATTTGCATTCAGTAAGGATAACATTAAACTTAGGTGTTTGACCTTCAGAAAAACCTATTTTGCTTACTGTATTCACCTAGAACTACTTCTATTTTAAATTGATAGATACAATTGCTGTTGAGAATGCTCATCATAACTGGTGTGCATAAAGTTAAAACACATGTGCAGTCTCTTTTGGGATTACCTGAAAAACATAACTGTTTCTAAAGAAATTAGTAGATATATATTATTCTTCTTCATTTCTGCTTAAACAGACAATATTGCAGTACTCTCATTTTATGAAATGGCAAAATTACTTACGCATCTTTATTACTATTATTGTTAATATTGTAGCATGCAAATACACCAGGTAGATATCGTTGCCTGGGGAACAACAAAATAACAAGTTAGGTGATATCTACTGAAATACCAAAAAATCTCCTAAATGTTTACAATAAGCAATATATCATAATCTTAAAGACTTAGTTTATTACTAGTTGTGAAGAAAATTAAACGATGGCAAGCATTTGTGCTTAGATAATCCTATGCAAATTATCAAACTAAAAAGAAAACAAACTGACACAAAATAGTATATTTGGCATACCTGTTTTCCTCTCTGTGCATCAATCCAGGGTCCTTACTGGTGTCGTGCACTACCACATTTGGAATAATTGTATGGGAGTGATGGGTCTCAATCACTCCTACCTTCATGGTAAAGTTTGTCTTAACTTGAGTTATTAAGGAATACTGGATAAAAAAAAAGAATCAAGTCATTTCACAACTAGAAGAAGCAGCTTTTTTTTTCTTCCCTAAAGATGAATACTTTACATCTTTGCTTCCTCAAAGACCAACAAGAATATTTTCAGTTTTCTGTCTCCCATAACTTTCCCACCAGACAAGAAAGAGCACTGTGGTTCCTTCAGTTTGCTGAATGACCAGGTAACTGCTGCTAAAGAGAATGTTCAACATGTATTTGTCCTAAAGGAAGCATTAATTCAGGTCTTTCTCCTGAGCCTTGACACATACTTTGAAAATATTTACACTATTGTATTTGAAACCACTGTTTCATTTTGGTTTGAACCAAAGGTTCGAAACTTAATGTATCAAAATGGATAAACAGATTCATGCACAGGTGGCACATTGAAAACCAGACTAAAATCCACTGATTGTAGGTCCAAAGAAATCTCAGTATGTCTGATACCTGAGAGTTACACTCTATTGAGAGAAACAAGTAGATTCTATAAATAGGAAGTTAAGACTGATGTAGTAATTTCCTAATGCACCTAGCAGGTAGTATGTAAAGATCTAAATAAAAATGTTAGTGGCTGTTGGTGCCTGGTTTGTTCATCTCAACAAAAAACATAATGAAAATATTTTATAAAAAATATAGTGCATTTTGCTGCACAATTTTCTAGCACTGGGGTAATGAACTGCTGCTCTACTTTTTCATCACTTATTTCTACAATGCAGTAGGCATCAATAAGACTGCCAACTCTTTGGCCATGAATTGTGTCAACAAGTGTGATCTACTCTTGACAGGGCCATTTAGAGAGGATTATAAAAGAGATGCTACCCACTGCAGTAACAATATCCTGTGCATGTGAAATCAGAGTATAGAGATGTCTGTAAGACACAAACTGACAAATGAGTGGCTGTACCACTGATAAGTGAAGTCAAATGACGTAGAATGAATAATTCTTAAACAAAGTACTTCCATTCTGTTGATGCCTCAGAGCTTTTTGTATTTTTTAATTTTGCAGATTTTAGAAGTAGTTGTGTAGTGAAGGTAGATTTTAATGTAGCTGTGCTTTCCCACACGCTGTAGCCTAATATTTACACATACCCAAGACAACTGCCCCATCTCATATCAACTCCTCAAGCATGTTTTCAAGGTAGAATGGTGGGAAAGCATCTTGAGGCCTGGACTAAGAGATATCACACAGGCACGGTGACCTTCAAGCCTGGAACTTGGAGGAACTCCAGAGACTGCCTGTGTGACGAGGAAGATGAAGATGATGAAAGAGGGGTCCCAAACTCCCCCAGACTCAATTCCCAAGGGAGTGTGCTGAGGGACGGAATGAGGCAGAATGGAAGGGTGGACAAATTGGGATTGGATGGACATCATTATAAAATCACAGAACCTGTGTCTGAAGGCACGCACGGTGGTTTGTATTCCTGGGACCTGAAGTTCATTAAAGCTTCTGCTCTCCTTATCTCCTATACTAATTGCCTCAGAGTCTTTTCTCTGCAGGCTTTTAGGCAACACTGTAGTCAAGCAAGCTGCAAAACAGCAGCAGGATGATACAGCTGCCATATTACTGACAGACTTACCTGACTTCTCTTATTAGTCAATGAAAATAAAAATACTCCTATATAGGAAATAGGAGAGAAAACCCACGTTTCCAGCACTTATTAGACATGAATGATGCATCATGCAAAAAATAATACAGCAGTATACCACATTCAAGAAAACAGAGAGATAAAGATTGAACATTAAGCCGTGTTCTTCCATGAATAGTCCTAAATGTAGTCCAACACATAGGTCAGCCTTTAAAGGCTTAAGAACAAGGATCAGGTCTAAAATAAATAGACATTAAAAGATTCTAAATTTCTAAGACATGGTAAATATTAGTTTAGATTCACCACATGCATAAAAGCTTTAACAGGGTTTTCACTGACTTACTCCAAAGATAAACTATGCATGAAAGTGTGAAGATTGAAATTATACCAGGTTGAATTAAGCAGCTTTATGTCTGCTTACAGATGCTCTGAAAGCTCTGCTAATGCTGTCACACAAAATTCCATCCTGATTAAACATATCCTCCACAGAGCCACAAAAATAATGGTGCAAAAAAAAGCTGTGTCCAACTCAGCACAAATCAAAAAAATGCATTCATCGCAAGGGAAATAATTTCTCTGACAGAGTGGGTTCTAACCCAGTTAGTTCATGTTAGGACTCCCAGTACCCACATTTCTACATAGGCACTCATTTTTCATGTCTCTATTTGGCCTTTAAGTCTTCTTTAGATTCAAGAAAAACAACCAAAAAAGTCTTTGACTTTGTGCTCTCCAGACATACTGATCTGTAGTTGTACTGGAGGTTCAAGGTGATGAAAAGGTGTGTTAAAATAGAACATGTCTAAAAATCACACCCATCCAGAGCTGGAGGTTGGGGCGAAATCTGTATTATCTACATTCCCCTGTTTTTCAGGTATATAGGATTTTCTGTGCATTTTTGCAAATAAACAGATTCCACTGGCTCTGTTAGTATCTACTGCAAGTGCAAGCACTGTGGGATACTTTCTGAGTTCTGTGACCATGGCAGCCATGTGTGGGGCTTCCTGGTAATGAGGGGCTGCTATCTGGGGAAGGGCTGGACATTTTCTATTACTGAGGCACTGGATGTATTAATTGGCATAGAAATTGAAGTATTGACTGCCCTGTAGTCTTAAAATACAAAATCTGAATGTCAGGCTTAGGTGAGTGCTGCATCAGGATGTTTCCCTTCTCAATCAGTCAGGACATGTAGCACAAGGATATCTTCACATTCCACTAGTCTCAAAGCAAATGGTGGAGAGATTTTAAATTCCCAAGCCTAAGACACAGAAATGCTAAGGCAGCATGTGTAAGTGGGACAGACACAATAATTGGTCCTGGTTTGGGACACCTTGGGGACTGTGGTTGCCTCATTGCAGTATATATGTGACAAATCCCCCATACTGGGAACAGTAAAAAATGTCATGTTAAACTCAGTGGGTCCAGAACTCACCTCAACACATTTTTATTGTATTATACATGTTTTTTAAATGAGATTTTAGATTTTTTTACTAAATGGTATCACTACCATGTTTCCTATTCTGTAGACACACATATTTTTCTTAAACTGATACACTGTCACAAGTTGTTTCACTGCTTTTATTTTAATAGTGCAATGCTTATTTTCACATTATCATATTCCGGTAGTAAGTTCAAAAGGTTATACAGATAGATGTTTTCTTTAGAGATATTTTACATTTCTACCATGTTGTTCTTACTGTATACTCACAAATACTTTTCTTTTACTATCTTGGATTTTTAAATGTAACTACTATGATAAACAACCAAGTTTTCAAGCATTATGATCTGAAAACTAATTATATTAATTATTATACATCAAAATCCTCAGGGCTGCAAGAAAATGAAGGCAGTATTATTCTTTTACTGGATTGTGGTGAATGGAAGATCAGATTCCATCTCTTCTGCTCTTTCATTTTACCTATTTCTCCCTTTCTTACTGGCCCACCCCATTCACTTCTTTAGTCATTATTTTCAGAGAGAAAATGCTTTGACTAAGGATATTTGGCATTGTATAAAGATCTATTTTTTTTCTGTACCAAAAAGCAGTAAAAAAAACTTCATTAACATTAAAATCTGCTGTGTGCTACAGCAAGATCTCTTTTTTAACACACCAGAAGTCCTTAGCAGTTCTGCAATAAGCAATTTCAAGAGTTTGCTTACCTTGGGAATGTATTCTGCTGCTTCTAGTAGAGATTTCAGTCCTTTAAATCAGCCACATTTCCTTACTACATGAACAGAGCCACCACAAAAAGCTAAATATAATCAACATTTCATAAATAAGTCCTTAAATGATTGATTTCTCAAAGAGCCAGTCCCATGTGGAGTCCCTCTGAATTATTCCCAAGGAAGGACATGGATAGTAGAAGAGGATTTCTCTGACCTAGTGATGGATTTTGAGATTTAGAGAGAGATGAAAGTGACAGTGGCAGTCACTATTATCCCTTGCCTGAGCAGAAGCTTACTAACCCTATCTACACGCACAAGAAGTGATAAATATTGGAATGTGCTCTGTCTTGGAACTGAAAAAAATTATTGTAAATGACTACATATTCAGTATTGTCTGCTCGTCTGTTTTCTAAATATTGCAGATGCATTTTTACTGCAGTGACAGGTCTTTACTGGAATAGATAAATACTGCAAATGGAAATTTCCTGTTTATTTTATTGCGTATATCATATGGCTGAAGAAAATGAAACCCAATTCTAAACTATTTAAAGTTCTTAAATAATCTAACACAACATATTTTGATGCTTTAAAAATCCCATGAATTGTGAATGTATATTTAGTGAAAAATGCCATGATGATCAAGTTTTAAGACAGTCAGTCCATTTTCTAGAAATAAGAGTATGCTTTTGAAATTTAAAGAATAAAAATTGTTTTAAATACAAGAGTAATGGGCAACAAGGAAATGCATAATCTTATACACATTGAAGCTATATACACCAATTTTGAGTAAGATATCCAACATAATAAGCAGATAAAGAAGTGAATAATCTTCTCATTTCTGGCATATATTTCACCACTGTCTTTGAAGGGCTGAAGTATAGCTCCTATCCTAAAATCATAGATACGAAAGAAACTTCAGAAGGTGGTCACTGCATCCAACTAGTACTGGATGATGATCAGTTTTACCTCTGTCATTCTCAAGGGTTTTTGCCTAGTCTGCAATCTGAAAGATCTCAATGTTCAATGCTGAGCAGTGATTTTGTAAATATACGGTGTCACTAAGTGTCTGGGATATGTGCCATGTTGAGTGTCATAAAGGAGACGTATACCTTTTTACTCTGGTATAGAACAGTCAGTTTTCTAACAAAATAAGCACTCCTGTAAAACAACTTTAACTTATTTTTTTCTTATTTATTTTTACCATGGAGTTTTTCAAAATTCTCAATCAGAGGAAGATAAGTCCTACTGGGCTAGGCCAGTTCCTTGTCTAACAGTGGCCAGGGCCTCACCTACTTGCAAAGAAGTTTGCAGCACAAATTCCGGGTGAGCTCAACACAGTGGTGTAAATTCTGCCCTCCTTTAAAAGCCCATTGCATAGTTGTCATTGACTTCAATGATGATTATATTAGTTTAGCGTCAATTTTTTCCTGAATATTTTTCTGGTCATTCTGTATTCCAGTGAAGTAACCTTGACTAACAGGAGAATGACTGTACTAATGGATTACTGTCTTAGTAGGCCAACTTTAATCTATTTTTGTATCTTGCATTGTCATTATCTGTAATTCTTCTCAATCCCGTTAAGGCCACATCTGGTTTTGGATACCCATAACCAAAACACAAGGTACATTATATATATGTATCATTTATAAATAAGCAGATTTTAATGGCACAACGTTGACTTTCACCCTACCGTGTTGTAGCTATGTAAACAGATGAGTGCCTGGATTGGAATCACAGTTTTGGCAGGCTTATTTTCTGCAAATACTGTTCTGTCTCTTCTAGTGCTGATGCAATTTAAGCAATTAATGTCATGTTGGAAGTGCTGTAGCTAAGATGGCTCCAGGGTTTGTGGCGTATTTAATACACTCCTTATGTTGAATTCAGTGTCATGAAGCACAATCAGCTCCAATGTGGCTTGGTGACTGGAAAACCACCAGTGCCAACAGTGTCTCCACCAGTAGGTGGTACTGTATTTTTACTTTAGGGCTAAGTGGTGTGTGAGGGAGAGAGAAGTACAAGCAATTTAAGATTTGTGTTGGTGTGTTAGATTACCACGTGCAAATGAGGCAGGAATCACAAAGCACTGGACAGACTGCAAGAACAGTTTCAGGCGCACAAGCACAGCACCACACAGCATCAGCACAGCACCACACAGCTCCAAGATTGTATCAAAGCCTTTCACTAGCATCTTCCAGGCACAGACCCTAGTTTTTGCATGACTCTGAGCAGGGATTAGCACTTCTGAAATGTCCATGCTGTATCTGGCCATGCCCAGCAGTTTTTTCTGTGCCCTCAGATGAACCTGCAATAAGGCTATCCTTGTGCCTCCCAGGTTCAGTGGGTGTCTCTCCCCTGAGATACCTCTTTACTTCCCAGCCCGAAACCTGCAAGGAACAGAGGGACTGGTTTACCAGAAAACTCTCTGGAAAACAGATCTTAATTCAGTTGTCTCATTGGGATAAAGAATAATTGTAGTGACTCTGCAGGAGTGCCAGAAGCTCTGAACAGTCAGGGTTTCTGTTAAGCAGAATTTTATTTCAAGTTAAGATAACATAGAAAATCTGGGCTGGTTGCACAGAATAATGATGCTAAAATGTTTACACATACAAAGGTGATTCAAATGAGTTTAATTATACGTAAAAGAAAATCATCAATACATGACATTGCCACTGATAAGAATGGTAGAAAATGCACTGTAGATAAAGTGGATTTAATAAATCTAGCCTTGCTTGTCTTTCATTCATTGTAGTATAGTACAGTATAGCACATAGTGTAGTAGGAGTTAAACTGGTACTATCTGGGCATTTTTAAGGCAATATATATAGAATTAATCTCTCCACAAGTACAGCGATCTAATAATTTTGAACTTCAATCTAGGGATATTTTTTGTCTTAACTGAAGCTAATTCCTTCACGTGTTGCTCCTACAGGTCTGCACTAAGTCACCAGCATTTGGGGCAAATGGAGTTCCCATGGTCAGAGCTTCAGTCACAAATCTAGCTCAGTAATTTTTGTGTGGCTATGTGCCAGGACAGGTAATAAACCTGTCTGTAGCTGCTGTATTGAGCAGAGCTCATGTTTGAACCCTGTCATGCAGCAGTGATTGCAGGCAGGGTAATGCAGAACAGGGAAGCTGAGCAATGATGACAGGACTTAAAAATGCCACAGGCAATTTTCCTAAATAATAATAAAAAAGAGATGGATCTTGCTTCAACCTGGGCTAGCTGCACAGTGAACAGACTTTCTAATTGTGGCGAAACCTGTTGTCATGATCTTCAGTTTTTATGATGATATAATTAAATACTGCATAAGGAACTCAATGTATAGGCACATGAGAAAATTATCATCAACAAAATTAAAGAACTTATAATAATGCCAAGAAGTCATACAAATTATGGTAATTAAGTAATTCATGACTAACACAGAGGTAAGGTGGGATTTATTAAGGCAAAAAAAAAATGAGGTTTACAATGACTATTTCATTTATAAATGTAAAAGACTGAAGCTGGCTAGATATTCAGTGCTTCCATTTTTATTGAAAACCAAAAATTAAAGTCAGTGCTTGCTGACTTTAAGGAAAGTTTCAGGAAATCTTTCATTCATTACATAATGAATGAAATCATGTAATTACATAACAGAATTTTAACATAAATTTTCTCTTGCATTTTCCACACATTTAATGGAAAAAAATAGTGCAATAACACAGAAAGGTATAGTAGGGTTTCATAACACCCTTATTTCTCTTTTGGAGAAATGGGAACTGCTACAAAATTGCTTTGACTGTTAGTACATGCATATTGCTACCTCACACACAAAAAGGCTGATCTGTCCTTAGCCATGTCTGGCATAGATCCATGGAATTAAGTGGAGCTGTGCTGATTTGCATTAGCTCATGATCCAGGCATTACTCTAAATCAACCACAGGTGTCATTTTGAATAGTAAACTGGCATCTTTTTCTTCTTTATGCCAGATGCTAAGATTGTATATCAGTACTTTATTTTCTTTATCATTTGTCCCTTACATGTCATCAAAAATAAAAATATATCAATGTCAATAAATTATTTTTATGTAGTTTCTTTCTTCCTGACATTGTCTCAAAGTTCTTCAAAACAAGTTGAGTATGAAAGGAGTAAAGGGTGGGACCAGTTTTGCGCGTGCTGCGCCTCACCTAAAAAATCCGCTGAGCAGGCGTGAAGGGCAAATCCGCTTTTGCAAAGTCCTGCAGCGTCAGGCGAGGGGTGAAACGGCAGGTGAAAGGTGCACTGGAAGCCGCAGTCCCAACCCTGCATGCAGGCGGTTCAGGACATTGGTCGCCTGAGACTGACCCGGAGATGACAGTCTCATTCGGCAGCATCCTGAATGACCAAGCAGCCTTTTTCAAGGAGAGCACTGCTTGCTCCACACGGAGAGGGGCCTAGAAAAGGTGGCCTAATCAAAGCTCATCTCCACCCTTCACCCGGTTGGTTAACCGCGGCCAACGGGCATCTTCTACTGCGGTCACACAAAGACGAAGAGACAAAGGCATACACCTGCCTTCAAAGGTGTGTCCAAACTGACACTCGCTTGCTGGAACATCAGAAC